>BGPR01003157.1:62412-73968 GCA_013235015.1 Araneus ventricosus | reverse complement strand
TATCAATCTTTGAGGTGTAACCACTACGGTCAAGATACGAATTCCTCAATCACCTTTTTCGCCCAGTGGTTGGGTCGTAAAAAAAGGCCGAATTCGGAATTAATTAGGGGAAAGCTGGAAATTGTTTTAATCCCTTCAGTTTAGGTCTGGAATGAACATACTAAGTTTTCCCCCTCCGGCGAGGTGATCGTTAGCCGTTGCGTGCAGATTTGTAGTCAGAAAATAGGACTTTTTTCAGTAATCGAGGAATATCTCAAAAATAACTCATGCTATAAAAAAGATTGTAGTTCAAAAGTTGTAGAGCTTAATATTCTGAATAAAATACACAACACTTATTATATTCAATCAAAATTAAGCTCACAACTGCGCTTCAAAGTACTGCCTAAATCGCTAATCAAGCGAGAACGGACCAATTTATAGGTTCAACCTACCTCCAATTAGTATATATAAATTTTAAATTTGATCATGATGCTTTTATAATTATTTCAAGGCTTTATTTAGTATATTTTGAAGGAAAAAAACGCTCTTATTATGATTTAACAAAGGAAAACATCACACGAAAGCTTCAGCAATGACTGAGAGCGTAATGAAGAACTACGACTTTTAGTTTAATACTTATTATTTAATTACGCATAATTGAAGTGATATTAAATAGATAAAAAGTTTTAGATATATTTCAATTTTTTATATGTTTAAGGTTAGTCGTAATCATTAATGTCGGTTTGCTTACTGTCACTTTCCTCCACTTGCAACTTTTGATATCTTTCCTCCAAGTCAACTTCTAAAATTATCTCCTCCATCCTGATATTGATTTCAACCTCTTGGTTAGATAAGTTTGTAATGATGCTATCTTCTAGAGAATTGGTACACCCTTGTCCTTTGTAGTGATATCAAATCGTAGAACATTTAATACCAGATTTCCTACAGGTGCAAGTCAAATTACACACTTTTGCGCACTTGCAATGATATCATAGAGAGAAGGGCTGGAGCAGCTGGTTCCTTGTGGGTGGTGACTGAGAACAATCCATGTTTGGTTTCTTTCCAACACCAATCTAAGAGCCTTTTGGCAAATCCACTCCAATGTTGAACCTGTAGGTATGCACGGAGAGAGTTTTCACGTGCAGCTGCTGTAGTGGGAGGGAAAAATACTAAAATGAAATTATTTTTTACTAGTGATTTTTGAAAACGTTTAAATATCAGAGAATCGCTTGTTTCTTCACTTTTCTTTCTCCCAAACAGGACTATCAAAACTTTCTGTCCTGCTTCATCTATGTCATCCCGGCATGCATTTTCATCACGGAAAATGTTCACAACTTGTTGCAGTTCAGAACACTGATAAATTTCTTCTTCACCTGCCTGAAAAGAGCAGATATGGTATCTCAACCACTGAACGCATGAAGAAACAAAATATTGTCCCTTATTTGTGGAGCAATGTTCAGGGTTGCTGCACACTTCTGCTTTACCTCTCCCAGGCTTTAAGAAGAAAATTTTTTCGGAATTAGTAGATGCTGCTATTATAACCAAGAGGTCGATATCTTCACCAACAACCACAACACTTGTGACCTTTTCTCTATTTCCAAAGCACTTTTGATTAGTAGGTAATCAGCATATTCCTCAGCTTGCTTCACAACAAAACCTTCATTTTGGAACTTAACACATAACATATTTATAAGCCTTTGCTTGTTCTTATAATTTGATCAAGAATTTCTTTTGGGACATAATGGCTGACATCGATTCACCAAACATAATATAACCAGACATGTATGTCTTTGTTCGTCTGATACGTTCTACCGATTTTGTACTTTTCACTCCATCTTCAGGGTAATCATAAAAAACTATTGTGGCCCCTTCATTGAAGTGCTTTTTGGCGTAATCAACATATTTCTTCAGGATGAAGGGAAATTATTCCTTTGTCTGCCATAACACACGATGTAACAGAAATACACCATTAACCATATTACATGCTCAAGTGAAATGCACATCAGTCTCAGTAGAAAATAATCATAAAATACTGACTTGCGGGTCTTGCGCAGTCATCCTTCGTCAAAGAGTGACAATGGGAAATGGGCCAGCTGAAATTCAAAATATCTGCATCAAACTTTTTAGGAGAGAGATTCTTCTGAATATTGTGTCTGGATTCACAGAAATTAATTCATCATTAACTTTCGTCTTGGAAGTGAAACAACGAATAGACATTACTCGGTTTTTCCGTTTACATGTAACAACGGCAAAATTATTACCAACAGTTTTTGACAAACAATATACTCCTATTTCATAAGCTTTGTGTCAATTTATACTTCCATCTGCCACAATACCATTTTCTATAGATGTGAAGTGTTCACAAAAAAATCCTTTCATTGATTTCCGAAGGATCCTGATGTTCGGAAACTTTGGATTTATAGATGCAAAAGAAAATATCTGTTTAATCTCTCTCTTAAGATCTTAAAGATGTCTTAAACATTCCATATTCCGATTCCTTCGTTTGTGACTCTTTAACAACGTTTCCACAAAATGTCAGGCTTAGAAAAAGTTTTTCTGTTGCTAAAAGAGCTCTGAAACATGATATTTATTCCGTTACGTATCATTGGAACTAAACGGTGTGCTCTCAAAGCGACGTTATCAACGCATCCTCTCTCTGTGTTTGTATTTTAATTATCGATGGATGATGAACACGTGTTTCCCATATGCCCAGATGGGTAAATATTCACTAATCGGCCACAATAATAACAATGTCCCTTGTACAATACAACTTGCTTACTTAAAAGAGAACTGGGAACTTTTATTCCTTCAGAGTCTTTCTTTAAAGTTGGTTGTATATTACTCTTCTCCGTTCGTGGCAATTTCGTTTATGGTACTTTTTTTATTGAAATCATTTTTTTTATTTCAAGCGCAGTTTATAATTTTTGAAGATTTCTTTTGCAAAATAACCGGTAATTTATTTAAAATGCCGTGCAATATCTGAATGCAGAAGAATCTTTGAGTAATTTTGAAGAATTTCCCTCGGATGAGAAATCCGTTGCTTCTAATTAATAAGCGCGTTTTCAACCCTGGCTGAAGCTTTCGTGTGATGTTTTCCTTTGTTAAATCATAATAACAGTGGCTTTTTCCTTCAAAATGTACTAAATAAAGCCTTGAAATAATTATAAAAGCATCATGATCAAATTTAAAATGTATATATACAAATTGGAGGTAGGGTGGACCTATAAATTGGTCCGTTCTCGCTTCAAGCGCTTGATTAGCGATTTAGGCAGTACTTTGAAGCGCAGTTGTGAGCTTAATTTTGATTGAATATAATAAGTGTTGGTACTCATTTTATTCAGAATATTAAGTTCTACAACTTTTGTATTACAATGTTTTTTATAGCATGAGTTGTTTTTGAGATATTCCTCGATTACTGAAAAAAGTCCTATTTTCTGACTACAAATCTGCACGCAGCTGCTAACGCTCACCTCGCCGGAGGGGGAAAACTTAGTATGTTTATTCCAGACCTAAACTGAAGGAATTAAAACAATTTCCAGCTTTCCCCTAATTAATTCCGAATTCAACTACCTAACCACGGGGCTATTTGTTCTTATGCCGCTCTTAAACTTAAGAGCAGCTTTCATGAAGGAATAGCCAACAAACCAAAGTAATTTCTACAACTAAACTTTATTTAAATTCTTTTACTATATTTCTGTTTAGAAATAGTGGTAAATATTGTGATGCCTTGGCATATGGTATAATTGTGTTTTCCTTCATGATATCAAAATCATGTTTAAAGATATCATTATCTTTGTACAATTCACCTAAAAGGGCTGCATATCAACAACAAATAATTTAATTGTTTTTGTCTAAAGCTTTTTTAAGTAAAGGTGAATTTCAATATAGCCCTCGGCAACTACTTAAACTTAAAAAATACGGGTAATTTTTGTTCAAACTGTAAGCTTTTCTAATAATGATCTATTATAAAAACAGTGAATTCAAATTGTAAACTTTTTTTAATAAGTATGTGCTATGATAAAAGTAGTCAAAACCATGCAAAAAAACACAAACATACGGCAAAGAAATGAATCGCTCTTAAAAACAGTCCAGACAACGCAGGACGACCTCTATGTTTCGGATGGGTAAGATAAAATAATCATTTCAAAATATGGAAACATAATTTTTAGTTCTTAAAAAATACCTTCCTTATGCTTCAGACTAAAAGTGATCAAAATTTGAAGAAAATCTATTCAGTTAATTTGGACTTCTATAATGCGCCAATTACTTAGGTTATACTTAGTTAAATACTGAGGTCTCTTTTATTATACACATTTTAAACTTTTTGATTGCAAAAAATACATTAATGTTTAAATGTGTCTGTGTACTTTGAAAAGCGGTAATGGATACTTTTTGTTAGTTAGGATTGCTACTTTTAAGTGCAATCGAATTATTAGAAATACGATTAAGCAAAAATATGATAAATTATCCATTCACTCTCCACTGCATAATTAGTTTATAGTAGTAATAGAAAAAAATGTACGCTATTCTATCTTTTAAAAGAATTCAATTTCCATAAAATAAATGCCACGTGTCTTAATTTATTTATCGATTTCATCAAATGATAACTCAGAGGATAATCATATTGCTTAAGAAAACGATTTTTTTTACATAATAGCCATTTTTAATGATCGGGGATTTATTCAGTTTTCTTCGCTAAAAGTAATCGATGCGGGAGCCCGCATAACATTTTTGTTGAATTCTGTCAGGTCTACACATATCCTTACATTAGCATAACTTTTCGGCACGATCACTGCCGGTGCACACAATTCTGTCGGTTTGACAGGTGTGATAACCTTTTCCTCCACCATCCTTTCTAATTCAGCTTTAGTTTGATTTAGGAGAGGAATCGGCACACGTCTGGGAGAAGTGATAGCAAATGGAATAGCTGGTTTCAACTTTATGGAATAACATCCCTTCATTACCACAAGTCCTTTGAAAAGTTCTGGGAATTTAGCGTTTGGATCAACTGCAGAAACCTGGCAAATAGAATTCAAATTTGGGCCCAAACGAAGAGAAAACAGTGCAGGTTTGCCAAGAAGACAGGTTTGAAGATTAACAATCACATAAATTTCTTCAATACATTTCTTTCCCTTGTATTCAATATTTGCCCTGAATTTCCCAAGTGTTTTCATGGGATTTTTATCTGGACCACATAGAATTTTATCAGGTGGCTACAATTTAGCATTGTAGAACACATTCTGAAAAACATTTGCAGGCAATACAGTGTAATCAGCTCCACTATCGATTTTAAATTCAATGTTTTTATGGTTTACTTGAACTGTAACTGTCCAATCTATGTTAGTTGTGTTTTTTCTCTCGAGCTGTAGAACTAAATATGCTACTTCAGAATACCCTTTCTGGATTTTTGTGAGACAAATATTTGCATAATGTCCTATTTTAGAGCATTTTCGGCATTTTGCATCTCTAGCAGGACACACTCTTTTGCATCTTTTTGTTTGTCCACACCATTTACGTTTTTTAGGAAATCGGGATTCATTTTCATTATATTTTCTATTTAAATCGGGTTTCATACTTTATTTTCTTGCCCCCGATCTTTGTTTCTGTTTCAGAAATTTTGCCGGTTTATTTGCCGAGATAGCATTAACTGACGCACTTTCATTTTCGATCAATTTTTCTTGTTGTTGTTTAACCACTTCGCTGAGCCGAACCCTTTCAATTACTTTTGTTAAAGTAAGATCGGCGTCTGACTAACTTTTCACTTAAATTTTTGTCACGTATTCCGATCTCAAATAAGTTAATCGTGCAATGCACCGTATTCACAGTGTTCTGCCAATGTATACAAAGCAATTATAAAAGTATTAACTGATTCACCATCAAACTGTATTCGTTTGTTGAATTGTGCTCTTTCAAAAATAGTATATTTTTAACAACAAAATGATCATTAAACTTTTTCAACACAATATCAAAGTCAGCTTGCTCCATTTCGTTTAAACCGAAAGAACTAAATATATCCTCCACTTTTTCTCCCATAATATAAAATAAAGAATTTACCTGCTCATTTCCTGTTTTGGCCGATAAACCGTCAGCAATTCAATATCTCTCAAATCTGATCTTCCATTTTGACCAGTTCAAAGGTGTTGAAAGCGTAAAGTTCTCTGGTGGTTCGGAGAACGTTGAGTCATCGTCGGACGATCCGTTCGTTCTACCGACGATGTTTTCAGCAATAAAATGCTCGCGAACTTCGAAAATATTTTCACGCTGCCACAATGAATTATTTGTATCCATTGCAAGGAGGCGTTATTTAACTAGACAGCTTTAAACACAAGACATTTATTGTGTCGCAAACAACAACCACAAATTACAAGTACAAGATTACGATTAAGTGGTTTGAAACGTATTACAGTTCCATATTTGTTTCCTACGTAATTTCCTGGAAGCCACCAGCATTTTGTTCAAAGCAAAATATTATTGGCACATTCTTATAATAATAATAATAATTACATCATAATTTCTATTTCAAATACAGGAATATGTAGTTAAACAGAGGTGATTTGTTTCGAGCCCAGAATCCTGAGTGAAACCAAAATGACGATATATAATCGTTATCTGAACATACGAATAACTGTATAGTAATACCAATCCCTCTCTCCTCTTATTATTATATATTTATTTATTTATTTTTATTTTTTATTTCTTTTCTTTTAATATATGTCAAGAAAGATTAAATTTATTATGGAACTTCCAAGATTCACCAGATAATAGTTTTTGCAATGCCTCTTATGTCCGGAGGTAAGGAACTTGGAGTTCAAGAATCACATTAACCCACAGCGCATCGGCATTTATCCCACATCCACTCAAGTAACCAAAATAAATGGAGCTTCTTTCACCTGGCGTCACACGGAGCCAGTAAACTGAACAGTCCAGGACAAGTAGAGATCGGTAATGTTTTTGGAGTACTTTATAATGGGCGAAGGTGTCTCCCAGTGAGGGCAAGTAATCCGCCAACATTGCATCTAAATATATATCTGATTTGTCTAATCTGATATGAACAAATCAGATTAGATAAAAGAGTATAGAATGAACTTTAAGTGTTGATTAGATTTTTAATAGTGTTTATATGCTTCACTGATGTAAATACTCTTGAATGATGCAAATTACTCATGAATCTTGGGCATTCAATAAATATTTTGAATTCCCGAATTTATTGAATGACAAATTGAAAATTATAATCTTTTCTTTGATGAACTCTTAAGTAGTTTTTAAGAAGAAATTTCTTTAATTAATCTTTCACTGCATCTAAACTAATAGCTTTGCTACACTTAAAGTAGCAAAATACAAGAAAAAGAACGGGAGAAGTACTATCTAGAAAAATCTTTTCCATTTTCATTGATACTGATTTTTAGGCATGATTTTTAGGAAATGGAATCGTGGGTTGACGAACACCGCGGGGACTCTGCGACGGCTCCTTTGAAAATAACGCTGATGTTTCACACATTGTGAGTTCCGAACTTATCAAAATACTAAACATTAGAGGCTAGTTTATGAATACGTTTTCAATTAGAGTGTGGTTAAATATCTTTCAGCAAACAGCTGGAATAAAGGAATTGAAAGACGGTGACAAGTGAGGCAATGGCAAATGAGGATTGAATAAAGACTCGAAGTTGTTTCTTCTGTTTCTCTTTCTTCGCGATGGTGTCTCCTTACTGTCGGATTATCGATAGTAACAGAATTTTGTGGAGATCACATGATCTTTTATTCAGGCAAATAATTCTCCCTGCGTAAGCAGGGTTTATATATTTTATGTTACAGCTTTATATCTTAAGGTAACTGTGGATTTAGAAATATTCAAGGTTATTCAAAACAATTGCAACAATTAAAATATTTATAACTTTCTTGTCAACAATGGTAGCAATTTGAGCACTATACAGAAGAAAGCTTACAGTTTTTCTTGGGTACGTAATTATTGCTCTAGTTGGCTTCGTTTGGTCATACGGGAAAGATTCGTACAATAGACCTGTGAAAAATGTTCGCAGCCTTTGATGCGCGTTCGATAGACGTCAGCATGTGACTGTCAAAATCTTCTGAAATTATTTCTAGAATTTTCATTTCATTGTGATGTGACGTACACTCTGTCTTAACGTCTCCTTTGCAAGGAACAGTGAATGAACTGAAGGGACATGTTACGAATGTTTCACATGATAGTGAAATGGGCTACCGCATGGATTTTGCCCTTGTCACCACGGGAAGTCACAGGAAATCATTACATACTAAAAGAAGACCTTAAACTTCTTTCTGTATTATACAAAATTTTTTGTTCTGCTCATTGCAATTTACAAGGAAGACATATCTATTTGTAATGAGTACAATTGTTTAGAATAAACCCGTATTTCTTGTTCTCAGAATGAACCCAAACTGAAAAATATGTTATGAAATTAACAGACAGTGCTTCACAGAGAGTGAGATTCTAAAACAGTAATTTGAAGATTCTTTCGAAAGCATCCGACTTTCTGCATTTTCCAAAAAATGTCTAGACTACTTTCCCAAAGTAGCTAATTCCATATGTAAGCAGGGTTCCGAGACATGTTAATATCATAGATCTGTCGAAAACGTAAAACTGCCACAAACAAAGGCTGCTATCCTCTTTGCAAGTCTCTTTTATTTTATATCGAATGTCCTTGCAAAGTGCGGGCGTTCGATGTTGCAGACAGAAAAGTGCTCGTTTCGCTTCGTTTTTGGCCTCATTTGCAAGAGATGCTGATATTAGGAAAACTAGCAAAATCGACATGTAGTAAGTTGTCAAACACGTCACTGACACGAACTCCCCATAAATACAAAGCATGTAAGCTCCTCTAAACGATACAGACATGCTTAAATAGACAGTTAAGAAAGCTAGATACGAAAATTTCTCATCCATCACAGTTAAAATATTTGTAGTTTTGCCATAAACATTGAGAATACAGTTAATGTTATTCACCAACCTGTCATTTATTATTTTTGAAGTAAATGTTTGAAATGCATTCGTATACAGAAACATACGAAGCTGTAAAAAATTATGAAAATATAGATAACAGTCCCCACTATATATATGTGCAGAATTTTACTATTGATATACAAATAGCAGAAATAAGCTGGTGGAATATTTAAAAAATTGAAAACAGGCCTCATTTTCAAAGGATGTGCGTCAAAGTCTTCAACGAATTTCTTATAAAAGATTATGGCGCCTATAATCGTAATAATATTCTGAAAAAGAAATCATGAAGTAAATAACTTCTTTTGTTTCCTGAAATCGTTTGTGGTATCATTTTGTTTACTTCGTCCAGTCCCTTAGTGATTAGTGTCATGCAAGTTCGTTTGCTGTAAACAGACAAATAAAATATAACTTCTAGTAACATTCCGGAAAGAAGAATAAGATCTCTCCTTTTATCAGATAAAAGGATAAGCTTCATTATTTGAATGAAAAGTGTGGCGCAAAACGTTCCCAAAACAAAACACAACATATCATTTTTGATGCAGTTTGAAATGGGATTTTTTTCTCTTTTATTGCAGACTTCTGATGATGTTTTTGGAATTTTCGAACGATTCATCGCATCAATTCCGAAGATATTTAGCAAAATAAAAATCGCTCGCAAATCCTTCATCAAGGAGGACTTGGTACAAAATTTTCGTTGCTCAGTAACGCTATTGCATTTGCTTATTTCACAAATTACTGATTGCTTTCCTTTTGTTTCTTTCATTCGTATTTTATTTATTCTGACTCTTTTTGAGCGATTTTCCCTAAAACTTTTTGGCATTATTTTATAATTTTCTTCTTGGTATCCACAAAATTTTCAATTTCTTTATTACAAGTTTTGTAACTTCTTAAATTTTTTAATGTAAACTATTTGAAGCCTAAAGCTATATTCAAAGTCAATTTCAACATTTTCCCACCAATATCCAAATTTAAGTTATTAAGGAATCTATAATCTTGATTACACTTAATTGCTTGGAAAAAGATGACACAGTCAAGATTGACCAAAATGGTCGGTGCTCCATAAAAAATGTTGGTTTTGAATAACGTTTAATTGATAATTAAAATATTGCTGATATAAAAAAAATGAATAAGTTATAATGCTTGCAGAGATGTTTTTTCAGAGATAAATTTTCTTTATACGCTGATTTTCAATCATTTATCCTTTCATCGTTGGACTTTTTAAACTATTGTTTTGATACAGCACTTCCAATTACATTCAACTAATTTTTTTACATAAGCGAATTGCTAATACAAAGCTTTAATAGAGTTAACATTTCCAGTGGGATATGCTACGAGATGTTTAGTGAATTCACTTAAGGACAATTTTGCCAATATTTGACCCGCATAAATAAAGGATTATGCAGTTGGAGGTTTAGAAACTATTATAATTAAGATAATATTGAATTCGAAATAGAAACGCCATCTATTTCATCCAGACGTCACTGATTAGACATTTATGCAGTTTCCAATGGCAACATGTTATTATGATAAGACGCATCTGTCTATATCCAAAAATGCGTACTATAGGGCGTAACTATGGCAACAACCATAAAACTTTCACATTTCCTGTAAGTAATTTGAAATTAAATCATGTGCTCTTAGCGAAAGATTTAATAGAAATATTGCTTCACTCATGCATAGTAAAATTATCTGCAGAATCTCATATATTATTCAATTATAAATTTTCAAAAATGGCATGTTGTTTTCAAGTGATAATGATCTCATTAATGTATTTTATATTGTTTTTTACATTTTAGATTCCATCCATTTCTCTTATAATTATAGATTGAATTGTTTTAAATGTTAAAAAGCAACAAATCATTGTTAAAAATTGCATTATTTTCAATTTTGCAATTTTTTTCTCTGGTTACAAAGATGACTTAGTACATGCTCTGTACTAAAATATATAATTTGGTTCCAAATTCTTCTGTGACTGCAAGATAGAAAATATAGTTAGAATAATAAATTTAATTAAAAATTGTTTTTAAAAACGGTCTTTTATTAGTCTACTATGAAACAGAATTGTTTATTTTAATTTTGAGATCTATTTACATTTAAATTGTGAGATCTATTGTTTCGCAAACTCACTACTAAGTGGCGCTACTGATGCGAAATAATAATTTAATAGTAGTGTATTGTCATCGAGAAAATTGAAGTTTACAAAATTTCAAACCTCTATAACATAAGGAAAGTGAGTGAAAAATTGATTACAATATTCCATCTTTACAAACATGAATCATATAAAATAAAAGTGTTTGAAGAAACCTCGTCACTTGTGGCACGACAAATTCAATATAAAATGCAATTTTCCAGTCATTTGGACATCCGCATTAAATGATTTCATTGAGCAATTCGGAGCTTCACTAAAAAAAACTGTTCTGAACGCTCATTCCCCATAAATAGACCAATATGGGAGGAACTGTCTTATGAAGCACTTAAGCTCAGGAGCCGCTTCAACTGATATGAAAGATTAGTAACGAAGCAACCGTAGTGCGCCTTTATTGAGTTAAAAGTAAGAAAATAGTTTTTAATGTCACCGTCAGGGCCGAATTTACACAACTGAT
>BGPR01003157.1:24861-62402 GCA_013235015.1 Araneus ventricosus | reverse complement strand
AAAATAGTTTTTAATGTCACCGTCAGGGCCGAATTTACACAACTGATATGAAAGATTAGTGACAAAGCAACCGTAGTACGCCTTTATTGAGTTAAAAGTAATAAAATAGTTTTTAATGTCATCGTCAGGGCCGAATTTACACATTTCTTCGCCGTAGGCCAAAGCATATTCTGCACTCCTCACTCAGAAAAGGTAAATAAATAACTAATAATTTGATCTGTCGTTACGGACAACACACAGATATCGAGCCACTGACAGTTCCGAAGAATGCCAGCAACTTCGAGTACAAATATTCGGTACAAAGTTCACTGCTTCAAAGGAAACCAGCGGGAGCGGTCTCCCGTAAACTTTCTCGTATACTCCTAACAAATGAAGAAAAAATTAAGCTAACAGGTAGCGAAACGAACAGGAACCCCTAACGAAGTGGAGAAAAAAGATAAACGGAATGTCATACCATGATTTCAGAAGGTCGTCAAATGCGGAAGTGGAATTAGAAGCCGGCGTGATTACCAATAGGGTTGGGTGTAAGATAAAAAAAAACGAAATTTGTAATTGGAACGTCTTTTTTTCAACCAATTGACACAAAAATTGGACACAAATCTACCAATAAGGTAAGAAGGTCACATACCGAATTTAATTTATCAAAGTAATTTTTTAAAGAAGTTATTGCGCTCAAAAGTATGCGATTATACAGACAGACAGACAGACAGACAGTCAACCCTTTGACGGATTTCGTGCAAAATTTGATTCAAACCTACATTCCTGATGATAAAAATGTGTACTAAATTTTATCCACCTATCTATTTAAGTTTGTGAGTTATCGCGTTCACATTAACACGGACATACAGAATGGCAGACTTCCCGTGGACGGTTTTTGTCCAAAAGTTGATAGAAACCTACTAATTATGCGTAAAGATTTCATACCAAATTTAAATCCCGTAGATCTAATATTTTCGAGTTATCGTGTTCACAGACAGACATAATTCCAAAATTGTGTTTTTCGGACTCAGGGAGGTTTAAAACGTGGAGATTCGTCAAAATCTCGAGTTCGAATTTTTTTAACGATTACAATACTTTCTCTTTGTATACTTCGTATACGAGAAAGTAAAAAGGTTAAAATAACCAACACAATTTCTCACAATTTCAAATTCCTATACTCACTTTCAAACTTTCCTCAACACAAAATCTTGATTAATTACCAAATAACATAAACTAAAATACAATCATAAGGAAAATAAAGATTAAAAAAAGAAAGCTTAAAAATATATATACAAAGGAAACCACAAATTAAAACCTAAACATGCAACACGCTGCATCACAAGAAGGCTATATCAACCTATGCACAATTTCTTATCACAGTTTCAATTTTTCCTATAAATAATTTCAAACTGTCCGATACACAATTTCTTGAATAATAACCAAATAAACTAAAAAAAATTAAAAACTATCTAATTTCTTTAACCCAAAAGACTTAGTAGAAGAATTTCGTTGCACATCATTGCTGCGATGATATATTTTATGAATCATTGTTTTATTTTATATTTTCTCTTACTTGCGTATTTCCCTGTGATATAAATTCTAAGTTGCTTGGTTCTGTCATAGCTTCTACTACTTAGAAGTTTATCCTTTTTTCTATTCTCATTTATTTCTGCAAAATTCTCTTTTCAGAAAATGTTTTGGTTTTGATTCAAAGTGCTCGGAGATAACTTGCCAACCTCTCGAAGTCAGCAGCCGGTAAAGAGATATTTTGCCGTATGAACAACCATTTGCCAATGTTATTTAACAGTCAACATGAGAAGGATTATATATCCTGGTTGAGCCAGCATGACTGAAGAGAGAAGTAATGTGACTCAGCCTATCGTATTGATCTGGCGCCATCTTTATTTTAAAAAATTGCTTTCTTAAATAACCAGAATTGATTACGATAATATTCAAACCATATTACTTCGGATGTTATTACTTTTAAAATTCTTGTTTCCTTTTTAAGTTAGTAGAAGCTTTTTAAGCCTTTATTATGAATAACAGAATCACGAATAACAAATTAGGAATAATAGAATCATGAATAACAAATTAGGAACAACAGAAGCGGTATCTGTTAAGTATCGTGATTTTCTTTCATCTTGAATCTAATCATGCTAAATTGGATTTTTTTCGAAAACAAGTTATTTAATGTTTCAAATTTTTAACAGTTTCGTTATTATACATATGTATCAATAATATCTTTCATGCGTAATTTTTTATTCATTGAATATTTTTGAATATTTACGAGCATATATTATTTCTTGTTTTTCTGTTATTGTCCTGTATAACAGCAAATTATCTCTGCTTGCTTTCAGTGACATGAAACAGTGCACACATAATTCACATATATTTTTGATTTTAAAATAATTTACAGCACGTGATATAACTTTTTAGTTTTGACACTATTTAATAAAAACTAATGTATTGAAGTTTTCTCAATTTGATAGCTCTTTAAAATATCATTCTTCGTTTAAGTAAGGAATTGCTTGCTTGCCTTCTGAAGACCACTTCACTTTCTTTCCCACTTCTATTACAAATAAGGTTTAAGGCAAAGATAAAACTAATGTTAAGCAAGCAAATAAACTGTATTAACGCTTAATGATACATATTTATTCACTACGAACCATCTAGTAAAAACAGAAAGAAAACAGTAAATCCGCCATTTTCTTTTCACTTTCTCATTCTTTGATACATCTTTACACTTTCCTCATTCTTTGATAAATCTTATACTCTCTTATTCTTTGATATAAATCTTATACTTTCTCATTCTTTGCTAAACCGTATACTTTCTCATTTTTTGATACATCTCTTTCTTCTCTAGTGAAACCTGCTTTTTCCAATCATATTTCTGACTGATATAAAGATAATTGATTCACTTTGAATCGAGTGACTTCATTCATGAGCAAAATAACAGCTTATTTTTGCATTCAGCCCTTTTTTTCGTCTGTTTTTACTTGGAGCATTCCCACTTCCATGAACTCGTGGTTCATTAAAGGATTGTGCAAATTAGATCTTACATTTTTAAAAAATGTATCAGAAACTCTCACACAAACTGATTCAAAATGCAATGTACATTATCCTGTGCATTATTTATATTGACAACATTCCTTTTTCTCAACTAATGCAATGCCTACAGCGATGAATTAGGTATCAGTGGATAGAATTTGTTACCGACTTCTGCAATACCATACTCAGTTTACATCAAAGCGCAATATTTTTTTTTTCTAAACACACGTCGGTCCACTCTCAAAAAAGATTTTAAATGTTTCGAAAGTCGACGGGAAAAACCCTATTTGTTTAAAATTTAAGTTAAAAGAATTGAGATGAATTGACAATCTAGCAATAAACGAGCCTAAGAATACGGGTGCTCATCTCCAAGGCGTGCTTTCTCAATGTTATCAGCGTATTCAGTAGTATACGAATGGACAGATATATCGAATCCACTTGCGCACAAAGTAGATAACACTTCAACCAGCTTAAATTATGAATTAGGCAGCAGGTGGGTCTAAAACTAGTACGATCTTGGCGATAGTGAATTAAAAGAAAGCCTTTGAATTACCCTAATAGACGTGTTTCAGTTGCATCGGATCAAGGCTATGATACTGCTAACTCTGTCACTAGTAGTGTTTGGACAAATACATTGAATCCACTTATGCACAAAGCAAACAACATTTTAGCCCATATAAATTACGAATAACGCAGCTGATAGTCAAAATCTTGTAGGGATAATTCGAAGGTGAATTAGAAAAATACGTCTGAATAATCCGATTAGACGTGCATTCAGTTTTCGGTTCTGACATTTCATATAATACCTAGCAGGTACCTGTTTTCGTCCTAAAATATATATTAACAGCGCGTTACTATGGTAGCTTGTCAAATTTCAAAAGATAATCGTGCAATTAAATTATCTATTCATAACGAAAATTTAATAGAAATATTGCTTATATTTCTGAACAGTAACATCACTTGTTGAATCTCATCATATTCTTCAGTTTTATTTAATATACAGCATGCGATTATGGATTTTTAAATACATATTATTTTCATATAGTTGTGATTTTATTAACGAATTTTATATAGTTTTCTTGTTCCAATTCCAATTGCAGGGAATCACCGTTAAAAGATTTATACTTCTTACTTTCTTCATACTAAGTATTGTAATCCTGAAAAAACTCGACCTCGAGATGCTGATGAATCTCCATGTTTGGCAACAGAGACAAATTTTAGCATACGTTTATGGTGCATTATACAAAAGTAATGACATTTTTATCAAATGTAAAGAAAATCAAATTCCTTATATCAATGTATTGCATTAGTTACCACTCTTTTCGTACGAAACTAGGCTATAAAAATGTAATTGAAAATGCTCAATAATTTCTAACCATGTCTACTACAAATTTTATAGTTTTTACCTTCATTTGCAGACCGAACTTAAAATGTATCCGAAACAATCAGTCATTTGAAAAAAAGTAAAGACAGAGCCGAAATTACACATATCTACGCCCTAAGCCAAACCACATTCTGCGCCCCCCTCATAAAAAGTTCATGCATAAATTTTCAATTCAATATATACTCGTTTATTTTTTAAACGTATATAAGCCCTTAATATAATCTTTATAATCATTGAACCACAATAAATCTTTAATTCAAAATTACACCACTTATGAAATAAGAAAACATTAACATCTACAAAAATACTCCATCGAATATCTTGAAATCCTCTGAAATACCTACTAAAACTTCTTAGTTCACTCCTTTGTCCGTGAATAGGCTTGAAGGATCATTCAAGTGAACAGATCCTTTTAAATTTCTTTCAATGCAAAGTGCAAGAGCCTGAGATGATAAGGTCCATAAAATACAAAAAATGTATCGCTCAACATATTTTATATAACAAAGGGTAAATTTCAAAAACATCATTTTATATGGCCTTTTCAAAATAATACGGAAAAATTTGTAAATATTTTATTTTCATATATTCTGTATATGCTTACCTCTGACTCTGCGCCCTAGGCCGTGGCCTTTAGGAAAATCTGGCCCTGAGTAAAGAAAAAAATTTTGATCTGCGTAACATTTTATTATTGATAAATAATTTTTTAATTTTTAGTTCTGGTTAAGGGAAAAATTAAAATCAAAAGCGTGAGTTTATCGCACTTAAAATACTATTAACTATAACAGAACTACTAAATAATAAGAAAATGTTACATGCAAAACAGCACAACTCCAACGCAACTAGTCCCTAGGGCGCCTAGGTTCCCCATCAACCGCAATACTTCACACGGAACGTTGATTACCAAGAGGTGTTTTGAATAAACAAATATGTAAATAAAAAAATATTTCCTGTCATATGATATATGTTTATTTTATTTGTTTTCAATCAATGTTAAACATTTCTTTCGCATATATATCTACTTAAACACGTCAAATTTGACGGGAAATCTCTCGAATGAATAGGCAATTTGCACCCGTCATACCATGACGGGTAATTTTCTAGTGTATTAATAAAAATGAAACGAAGCCCCTAAACTCTAGTAATATATTTTAGTAATATTTATAGCATTTTCGTGGGTTTATTTAATGGAAAATACGTTAGAGTAAATGTATAAAATTTCAACTCAATTTACGTAAATTATTGGTTGGAATTTAAAGAATAGTATTAATATTTCTAATTTTGTTATTTACATAAATTACGAAACTATCAATTCCCTGAATTTTTCGCTGAATATAAATAACAAATTTTCCTTATAGATAATGCTTGATTTAATAATAAATTAGCACTGGATGTAAGTAGTTAATGATAAGAACTTTATGTTTAAAACCGCGGCTTTGAATAAATTAAATATTAATGCGTGAAACAGATTAACAAACTTAACATCTAGGGGGAAAGTTTGCTACCATAAAGTGAATTTAATTTATTGCAGAATATGTTTTTGAATTTCGTTTACATTTATCATACCTTATTGCACCACATATTTCCTTATTTTTTCCCTTTATAAAAGTATGTCGTTTTTACGGGTAATTATGTTTTAATAAACTGGGTTGTTGTAATTAAAACTCGCCTATTAAAAATTTCAATGGCTAGAATCGAAACTAACTTTCACTAGAATGTAGTGCAAATGATGCGCTCCATGAAAGTCAAAAGATAAATAATTATATTACCATCATATGAAATTATCTTCTTTTCTGCATTGCCTGGAGACATAGTTTCAGTTCTAGAGTTATCTGAATTAGAGAATTGTGATTTTAACAATAATGAAATGAATTTTCCTTGATTTATTTAACAAAATATCAGCAAAAATCATCTGAGATATTGACACAGTGCTACTATTGACTAAACTGCCTTTTTTCTGTTTTCAATGACGCATCATTTGTACTACATACAAGTAATTGGCGGGTGTAAAATTCAGATTATTAACGTTGTCAACCACAATCGCAACAGCTCAAATAGAGCCCACATTTGAAAAGGTTTGGTTTCGAGGAAAATGAGCTAAAGAGTACATAACCTATAAAGATCATTGAGGAACGAGGCGACCGCGTATCAGCTTTGGCAAAAAGGGAGAAAATTAGGGCACTTCATTATAGACAGCTGCTTAGCCATTAAGACTAATGTTCCTTAAACATCGATAGACTATCGATACTATCGAAGCAAGTCGATAGTATCGGATTTTCGTAACTATCGACTGAAACAATTGATAGTATCGACCTTCTGAAAACTATCGATAGTTTTTTTCAGGCAATACTATTGATAGACGCATCGATAGTTTTAAAACTATAGACTGGAACTATCGCTACTTTCAAAACAATCGACTAGAAAAACACCTATCGATAGTATCACCGGGGAGAAAAGTATCGATAATTTTGAAACTATCGCTAGTTTCAGTCGATAGTTGGAAAAACTATCGATTGCACTATCGATAGTTGAATTATCGATGTTGAAGGAACATTAATTATGACCAAACAATTGATAAAAAGGTTTTTTGATAAGCGGAAGTCAAAATGTACAAATAATCAAAAAGTAGCCTGCAAAACAAAAATAGTGGTGCCTTTTGTATGAACAAAAAATAGTGTAAAAGTGTAGGCATAACATTGCTTTCGTTTGAAAATCACTTACCAAACTTACGCGCAATTATGTGTTACATGACATGCCCAGTTAAGTGTATTATAGGACAGCTGGGTCACATGAAATAACTTCCTTCGCATTAAATTCTTTATTTCGACAAAGTGAAAAAAAATTATTATATTTTCAATTTTACAAGCCATGTTCATTTACACTGGTACATTTTGTTCACGACATCCATATCTTTGGCAGTAAGTCCAGCCTTTTCATAAGGTTCTTTTAATTTACAATCAGGTTTCTTGCCTACCATGGTCTTGAGTATTTTTGGTGCCCTGGAGAAAGCATATTCGCCATACTGCATAATGGAGTCACAATCGTATGTGGTGTACCTTAGTTCATCGGAAGATTTAATCTTGTCGAAATTGCTCTCATAACCTGTGAAAGAAAAGAAAGCTTTTATTCATATCAGGTTCATCATCCTTTATCCAAACAAAATCTCGACTAACAAAAATTTATTCTCTTGTTAGATGTTTTTCTAATTCTTCAAAATGAATGTATATTAACCCTGGAATGGTAACGTTCCTTCGCAGACTTCGCAGTTTTTATGGGAAAAAGAGTCAATTTGAC
This sequence comes from Araneus ventricosus, assembly GCA_013235015.1. Lineage (NCBI taxonomy): Eukaryota > Metazoa > Arthropoda > Arachnida > Araneae > Araneidae > Araneus > Araneus ventricosus. The sequence goes on along the minus strand of BGPR01003157.1, from coordinate 54,700 downwards.
TCAACGCACAGTGGTCCAGTTTCGTTTTCTAGCGAGACAAAAATCATAGCGACGAAACTAAAAACAGCAGAGACTTGAAATTTGCACAGCTTAAAGGAAATGGACTTACGTTGTATCACTTGAAATTTCATAACAATCGGTTGGATATTTCTTGATTTGTATTAATTTATTTAATTCTTCCCCATTGTTCTCTATGGAGAGAACTGTCGTAATCTGCGGAAAAGTTAATAATTAATTGTATAAAATATAAAAAAATCTGATAAATTTTACCAAATGAAGGAAATAGCTTTAAAATAAGATTTGTGAAATTTTAGTAAAGTCTGGTAGGTATTTTTTTATTTTTAACATTCCAAATATTTGCAATGTTAAGATAGATCTAATGAATAATTGTGCGACAAGTTCAAATGTCTTCCAAAACGATTAAACAGTGAAATAATTTCGTTAATATAATATAAATGTTATATAAATACCATTAAATCTTTTTAAAAAATTACTTTTAAGAGTAAAATTGCCCTCAGTTTTCACAAAAATAATACGAGAATTCATGAAATATTCCAAAACATTTTAATAACTAACTTTTAAGCATAATACATGAAGGTAACGCTTTTCATCGTGTGAATTATGTTTTATATTATTTGTTATTTATGAAAAACTATATTTGGTTAAGTTTTCCTAATTTTATTGTCCTTTTAGCTGTAGCTGAAGACAGCGCTTGAGAGGTTGTTACTGAAACAAATTAACTATCTTGAAAATTGCAAATCGCGTTCTAAACTTATTCCAAAATTTTCGAGTTTTGGATGTGTTTATGTCAACTACTAAATCAGAAATAAATATTGAAATGGATTTAAAATACTTTTGAAACCATCCAGCGTTTATTTCTTAAAAAGTTAAAATGTATTTTAGATTGAGTATCCGCCCCCTTAAATTCGAAAATTTTTCAATAAAATTTTGGAATTAATGTCGATTGAATTTTTAGCAATTAACATCTAGGCTAGAACTAGGCTAACTTAGTTTTTAAACAGGTTTTTTTTACCCAGATACTTATTTTTGCGCCATTGAAGGAAAAAGTGAAAATTTTTCACTGACATAGATGACATTCAAAAATAAAATAAATGAAAAAGTCGGGGTTTATCGGGGCTAATTTTTAGATATTTTATAGAAGATAGACTGCAGAAATGATTTAAGGTAGTCTCAAGGTGTGCAAAGTTGTGCAAATTTTTTAAATTCACTTTAAACTTGAAAATTTAGTGAAAAAAGGGCCTTTTTATAATATAGTATAAAAATATGGAAAATAATGAAATGATGTGTTAAAAACGGTTTCGTTTACTTGTCTTGGAATCCAACATCATGAAAAATCTAAAATTAGACAGATAAAGAGCAATGTAGGACTTTACAGAACGAAATCAGAGGGCTCACTGAAACGCGACTCAAGTGTTCGAAAGACATTCTTCAACTTTAACCTCCGTAAAACCTCCTAAGACTACATATTTATACAAAAACAATTATGGCTTTCAGGGTTCCAAACGGTTCTCTACCTACCCCCATAGAAAATAAACCCATTTGCGGACCTCGAAATTTCGATTTTTGTCGCGCTACAAACCGAAACTGGACCACTGTGCAACGTTACCATTCCAGGGTTAATCAAAAATATTTTTTTTCGTTTATTTTTCTTTTAGGAATAGAACTTGTTGCAATGGCATAACTTCGACTTCTTCGCCGATTATGGTGCTTAGGCCAAAAAACCACCACTCGTTCAAAATTTATATAAATATACCTATGAAAACGAGAATTTTTTAAAAAATAATGGAAAGATTACCTTAGCATATCTTACATGGGGATAGAAGATATGCCAAAGATATTCAAAAAATGCTTTTTTCTGCTTAACGGCAAACGAATGCAAGTTAAAAAATGTCATTATCCTCCCATTGTTGTGCTGTATTATAGTATATAAATATATATATTTGTATATATGTATACGCTTTGTCCATGTTGTCTTGTGAACAAGAAAGCGTGAAAACCTTGGTCGAGTTCGTACAGGGTGATTCCACAGTCATGGGACAAACTTTGAGGGATCATACAGCATACTAAAATATACATTTTTTGTATAGAAATGTATGGTCCGAAGTGATGCGTTGAGGCACGAATATAAAAAATGAGACATGAAAAGAAAAACTTTGTTTATTTACAACATCATCGCAAAATGCTTCTTTGCAGTAATGTTCAAAATAAATTATTAGAATTGCGACCACCAACACTAATACAAACTAGACAGCTGTGATTGGCTGGCAATGCTGTGGGTAGAGGGCAGTAGTGGGTCTGGCCATCCGTGATCTGATGCATGTGAGAGGAAACAACATTTGTAATTGTATTTTCGGCCGTGATGGGAGTGAAAAGGCAGGCGTGCATCTTATGCACGGTGCTGTTAATGGGAACGGCAGAGCAGCGCTTCGGCTGTATCGGGAACGTTTTCCGAACAGGCATATGCCGAACCATAAAATATTTGAGCTGTTGCATCGGCACCTTTAAAAAAATGGCTCATTCATCTCCAGCTCTGAGGGAAAGACTAGAGCGAGAACTGTACGACATCTAAACATGGAAGAAATCATCTTGAACGTTATGGAAGAAACACCCTAAGCAAGTACAAGAGCTATTGCATGTCGTACACATATGAGTCAACCCACCACTTGGGGAGTCTTAAATGAAGAACGTTTACACCCATCCCGTATTCAAAAAGTCCAAGTTTTGCAAGCAAGTGATTATACCCTTTGCTCGTAGAATTCTGCCAATGGTTCTTGCAGCAGTCTGCGTTGCAGCCGGATTTCCCAGCTTATGTGTTATTCACAGATAAGGCGACTTTTACACAGGAAGGTGTTTTCAATGTGCACAATACTCATGGGTGGGCAACAGAAAATCCGCACGCTAGTCCACATGCATTACGAAAACGCTTCTCTGTGAATGTTTGGGCTAGTATTGTGAAAAATTTCCTCATAAGCCCATTACTCCTACAAACACGACTCAATGGCTCACGTTATCATATTTTTCTGGATGAGTTTTTTCCAGAATTGCTGCAAGATGTTCCGACTGTCGTTCGTAATCAAATGTGGTTTTAGCATGACGGTGCTCCAGCTAATTTCAAAACGGTTGTCCTCAATTACATGGGTGAAAGTTTTGCGGGGCGATGAAATGGCCATGGAGGACCAGTCCGATGGCCACCCGATCGCCAGATTTATCGAGCATCGAATACTTCTTATGAGGGCATTTGAAGGCCACCATTTACGAGACTCCAGTTGAGTCAATTGAGGAATTCGTTGTTTGACTATCCATTGCGGCTACAAGCGTTCTAGAAATGCCTGGAATCTTTAAAACTGTTCGCCAATCACTCCTTCGACGCCACCAAGCATGTATTAATGTTGGTGGTCGCAATTTTGAGCATTTATTTTAAACATTGCTGCAAGGAAGCACTTTGAGATGATGTTGTAAATAAAAAATGTTTTTCTTTTCATGCCTCATTTTTTATATTCGTGCTTCAACGCGTCACTTCGGACCATACATTCCTATACAAAAAAATGTATGTTTTAGTAAACTGTACCACCCCTCAAAGTTTGTCCCATGAATCACCCTGTAGATAGGCTATCCAGCTCAAAGGGGTGGAAATGGTGAGGGATTGAAACTTTTATTTCACCATAACTGTCATACTATTGAAGGGAAAAAAAGAAATTTAAATTTAGCGAAAATTTTACTTATTGCCTCATTATAGCTATAAATTTTGCACTGAAAGTTTTTAGGTAGATTCCTTATAGGAACTCTACCTATTGCAATGGTTCTCATGACACGACTTTCGGAAAATTTCTGCAGATCTTCACCGATCATGACCCCTAGAACCCAAAACCACCCTTCGTTAAAAAGTTTATATATATATATATATATATATATATAACGCTTTTCTATGTTATCTTGTGAACACGATAACTGTGAAAATAATTTTGATATAAATTTAACCAGATTGGGATATATTTGTAGGATGAGTGAAAATCTCGGTCGAGTTCGTGAATTAGATATCCAGCTCAAGGGGTAAAATGGTGGAGGTGGAGATTTTCATTTTCCCATAATTTCTTTAAAAATGAAAATAGAAGAAATTTAAATTAAGCGAATTATTGCTTATCGCAAGCGAACAATTTTGAATTAAACTTTTTCGATGACTACAATTCCTTAGAGTTGCAGCTGAAAAAGTGATTTTACAACCCTCCTCCTCCCCTACAAGTACGTTGCTTCAAGCCTAATGATACCCTTGTGAAAACTCCTCATTTGCAGTATCTTCCACCCTTCTATCATTCTTAAGCTCAATACTTATGACCGAATAGGCAACCCATCTTCTTTTCCTTGTGTATTATTAGTAGAAGTATATGCATAACGCTTTGGCCGTGTTATTTTGTAAACACGGTAACTAGAGTAATTTTGATTAGATTTTAACCCGTCGACGGATGTATTTATGGGACGGTGAAAATCTCGTGAGATTCTGGATTGGCTAACCGAAAGCTCAAGGGGTGAAGTGGTGAGACTAATTTTCATATTCCATAATTCCCTTACGATTCAAGATAAAAGAAAATTCAAATTAGGCGAATTAATTGCCTTATCAAGAACAAACCTTTTGTATTGGGCTTTTTTGATATTACAATTTCTTAAGTTGTGAGCTAAAAGCCATTTCAATCCCCTCCTCAACTATCATTTCCCCATAGCTCTATTCGACTAAAGATAGAAAAATTTTCAATTAAACCAATTATCACCTTATAGTAACAGAACAACTTTATACTAAAGTTTTGTCTGCTAAATTACTTATGAGTTGTGAGCTCAAAGCGATGTCAAAATACCCCCCCCCCCCCAATTATCATTTCCCCATAAGCTTTGTTAATATTGAAGATAAAAAGAAAAAAAAATTTCAATTAGGGGAATTATCACCTTATCCTGTAAACTACTTTTATATTGAAAGTTTTTGACAGCAAGAAGTACTTAGAGGTATGATTCCCATCAACCGCATTCACTTTCACTTTTTATACACAGTATAATATATAATTAATTTATAGATTAATATCTTTGTTAAATTTTTATTGTTATAACTGTTAATTAATATACCTGGCTTTGATCGGATTAAATATTTTCATGTTTAATATTTTCAATGTAAAATTACTGTGTATAAATATTATAATGCACAAATTCTTTCCTGATCTAAAAACAACTTTCGAATTAAAATAAGAATATCGTTAGACAACCAGCCGATTTTTTAAAACATCCGTTTTTCTTCAGCCCGTTATTATTTGTTATATAGGTACTTACAATTTGTTAACAATTTACTAAAGTCAATGAGGTTTTAATGAATGACACGAGCAATTAAAATTAACTATTTAATTGTTCATTGAAAGAAAATTTCAAAAAGCGTGAAAATTAATAAAATCAATAGCTGGTCCCGATGTAAGAATTGTTAAAATCATCTACTTTTAAAATTTTCTTTTAGCATTCTTCCTTCTAGGAAACAGTTCACCGTATTATTTTTGATCAAAGCAAGAATATTGCTACAAGGAATTCAGTTTAAAAGTGGTACAGAAAATATTAAAATAAGGAGAGAAACAAATTTATGGAAATGAAAGACATCTCGCGGAAAAAGTAGCAGCAATTTTTAATTAGTGGGGAGATTTTTAAGCATCTTTTGGGCTTTCAAAGTTGAAGTGACCTTTTCTCTTTTCTTAAATAAAAGTTTGATTGGAAATCAGTCCAGTGGTTTTAGAGAGGGAGATGTGGAACATACATAGCCACAGTGACTTTATTTAAATAATATAATTAGATAATTATAAGATATAGATTTTTGGCATATGGTATGGCAGGCCATGAAGAAAGGTTTTAATTGAAGTTTGTAACAATTAATTTTTTAACTGATTAAGTAAATAGTTGCTTTGGGTAATCAAATAGATTTTAATAGTTAATTTGATAATAGGTTTTTTGACAGAATACTTTAGTTTGATATTTAACTAAACATGGCGGACCATGATTTGTTTAATAAAATCAATATAAAGTAGCCAAAAAAACGATAGATATTTAAATAAGGTTTCCTTTATCCTTTCACTATTGAAAAATATCTCCTTAACTTTACAAAATTGTTTAGGATTTTCTGCCTGAGTATTTGGTTTTATGCATCGATGGAATTTAAATTTACTGTTTTAAATTGGCGCATTCTTATCTATGCTTTAAAAACACGTATTCAATTTGCCCACTCCTGATATTTTGTAATTTTATTCTCTTATAATGTTAAAATTTTAGTGACTATTATCTCTGTAACCAGGGAGTTCTCTAAATGAGCCCATTTTAGTAGTGTTTAAGTGTTTCCATGTCATGTGATTTTACCATATGACAAAGTAATGTTCGCACAATTATATTGTAACCTAGATTAAATAAATTAATTTTTAAATCTAGAGTCTTTCTTCATTCGTGCCAAGAGTCAATTTCTTGTTACTGTTTCAGATAGGCTGGCTTAATGTTATCTAGGAGATATTTGCACTGCTGAGTTGTTTATTTCTTTATGACTCCTACCTGTTGAATGATTATGTGTTGAATGATTATGTGCAATATAAAAAAATTGACCAATGTACTGACCGATAAATCTATCATAACTTTTTGGAATGAAAAATGGAATGATAAAACCTTGATATAGCAAAAAATTAAATGACATGAAAACAGAATCACAGCGTAAATATTGCAATGTGTAGAAAGAATAAAGTCATTGGCTATGTCTGTATTGATCAATATGTAATATTTCATGATTTTTGTAACATTAACGTAAAGGAATCTACCTTTGCCTTCAAGCTTGCCGAAAAGGGATTTTTTATAGCTAGAATTAATCAGAAGTTTTGAGTTGAAAAGTGATTTTTCACCCCCATGTTGTCCCCCCAACATTGACTGTCTTTTAACATAGGCAAATGAAAAGTGATTGGAAAGCTCTCATCATTTACATTCTCTTCCACTCTCTTTCATCCTCAAAGCTCTCATCCTTATGGGATTAGAGGAGAAGATGTTCTTTTTCTTATACCTCCGGACAAAAGGACTCTGCCTTTGCCTTCCGACTGGCGGACATCATTCTCTGTAATCCAATTTTGCATCACACCCCAGGTAGCACAACATGTGACCCGATATTGCACAATATTGTTCGATATTATATAATATTATATGATATTGTGCAATATTATACAATATTGCGCATATTATTCAATATCGTACAATATTGCAGAATATCTCTGTGCTGCTGGGGACAGTTTTTAGGGAGTGTAAACTCATAGTCTGAAACAGATCAGCCTAAAAACGTTATCATATTAAATTGGACTGTAAGTTTATTATGTTGCGGAAGTTTCTTCATTATGAGATTTTTTTGAAACGCGCGACTGCAATTGTCATCAACTAAGAACCATATAGAAACAAGTTTCATTACTTTCCCTAGAGTACAAGATGCACTGAAATTAAAGTTCTGCTAAGGAAAACTGAAGAGAAGCCTACCTTTCCGTACGTTGGTCATATTCACAGTGATGTAGGTATCTCTATCCGTTCTCTGTTGCTCATGGTACAGTCCAATGGCATGTCCCAATTCGTGCACAATTGTTCCCTCGTACTCGCATCCCTTACCTAAAGACAGAGTTTGGTTTCCTCCTTGTTTACCAATGTAGGACCAACATCTGCAAAAAAGGGCATCCAAAACTCAAATTTGATTCATCGTAGTATGATAAAGTTTTTGCCTTCATTCCTCTGTCTTGATTGCATCAGCCGCTGCATTCTGCGCGTAACGGCTTTTACATCGCGCTATTTACAGAAAGAATTCCAACCTATAAATACATTATAGTTCTGAAAAACATCCAATAGTTATAAATAAACTAAAAGGTCTAATATTTATTTTTGCTTAGTCGCACGATTGCTACTAAAATATTAACGTTGAATATTCACAATCTTGCTACTTACATTCACATGGTATTCAAAACTAATGTTGAAAAGCTTATTTAACGTTAAAAAAATTACACGCAAATGTAATTGGCATGACTGGAAAGCATTTTTTTTTTAAATTTTAAAGTGGTGTAAAAATAGTTTTTGTGCGGTAACAGGCAGCGGTACCTATTGAAAACTTTTCCGGTCGTGCTTTTATGTATCAATATGACTTATATCAATCTTCTCTACCCCCCACAAATTTTGTACGTGTAGTTTTGAGACATCCTGTATACCAATGTTTAGATATGGAACAAGACTCACCCGTCAGCCTTTAATATGAGCACGTAGTCTTTTTGCTTCTTCCTCTCCACAAATTTAACACATGTGTGCTTATGGTATTGGTCAATGGCCTTTTTGATGAGGGACTTCAAGCTTGCTGAAAAGATATTTATAATATCTAATTATTCAAGCAAACATAGGAGAATATATTTTATGCATATTCATATACTCATTTTAGTCGATATATACTTAATTATCTCTGAATTTCCTACATCATTTGACGAATTAATCTAAATTAAGAAACTCGAAGAATACTAGATAATTTTCGAAAATATTGCAATAAAATTTTGTAAAAAAAATGCAAGTGTGTATTTTAAGTTGCCCTTGAATGTAATTTTTAAAGATTTTGCTATGTTTCTTATTGCTAAGAATGGAATTTTTTTTCAAACTGAAGACGACCCGTTATATGACTGTTACTGATTTTTTAAGAGTCAAGAGTAAGCATAGAAACCAGATTTGACTCTATTTCTTTCGAAATATAATAATTAAAAATAGATCAGCATGTTTAACATTCCAACCCTGTTAAAGATGAGAGATAAAATAAAATGAATTATAGAAATGGGTCGATTAGATCCATTAAGGTTTGGAATTATAACACGAATTATTTATTTCGAGTCGCAGCGGTTTATTCAAAGACAAAGGTCTTACGTTGTTCAATTAGTAAGAATTCTAGCTTGAGTAGGTTAGTAAAGCAAGAATTGCAGTTATTTGAATGAACAGAAAATCGATCATCATATATTATAAAACTGGGTGAGGCTTAATTCCACCAACATCAGCTGAAGCTCGAGAAGGCATTTATTTCTGCTGCCGAATTGTTCATAATAAATCTAAGAACTAGGCTGAGTGATAAAAGCATAGATTGCTTATGTTTTCTTATATCATACTTTAAAAATGAAAAATTAATATATTTTATTTATATTTTGTAGCTCAATGTATAAAGCAGTATAAATTTTGGAATTTAGGAATATCCTATTTTGTGTAATTATTATTGACATAAATTAGTTATTTTTAATTAATATTTTTTTCAAATTTTGATGCATTCCCGAAAATTCCTGGAATTATTGTTATTTCCCCGATATTCCCTAGAAAGAAAAAAGTGCGGGAAATAAGAAATCCTACTCGCAATATAGTAAACCAAGATTCGTAATAATTCGTTCTGAGGTTAATAGATGGCAGCACGTTACTGGATCTGTAGGGTTGGGAGAAGCCGAAGATACTTCTTAGTCTAGTCAATTAGGTAGTTTTTTAAAACAAATTACGTTGGAGTTGTAATTTTTTGCTCCTTTAAGTTTTTTGAGGTGTTGATTACGAGTCTGAAATCTGCCACCAAAACTTTTTTGCTGGAATTTTAGTTATAGCCAAAAAACAAGAAAAAATGGATATTCCCCAACGTTTTGTTTATAACTCAAAAACTATCAACTCTTATATATCATCATTAAATAACAAAATAATCAGCGCAAAATTTCCTACAATTTAGGTCTCTACAATTTTTTTCGTTACGAGTACCGTTTAGGCGCTATAACTGGTCGAAGGTTGGCGAATGTTTGACTTACCTGCTACTGCGACTTGAACAATAACAAATCTTCCTATCTGTATGCACTAAAATTTACTATTTTACTATTAGTACTCCTTACTTAATTATTTAATGCACCTTTTCAACTGTAAAGTTCTTTGTGCAAATAATTTTTTCATCTGTTATTAGTCATTAAAGTAATTTAATCCCGAGCAACGCCGGGCTAACAGCTAGTTATATATAAAGTTCCTTGATAACCTCTAGAAGGCTGGTGTTGATAGAAATTTAGAGTCACTCTCACAATAAAATTTTATTTACGAACAAATAAAAGTACTTAGTGTAGTTTTTAATTAAACTTTATTCATTTCTATTAACTAATTTAAATAATTTGGAATGTATAGTAGCCAAGAAAAAATATGACATGAAAAAAAGATAATAAACATTTTAAACTGTACAAATTATAATAACTTAATAATAACGATAATACGACCTAAAATCATAAATATGATCATAGTATCGATGCACATTGCCCAGTCTCTTCACTTTATCTTGGTCACTTTGAGGTTCATGGTTCAACTGGGTCATTCTCACGAAAAGGTGCTTTTTACAGTCCCGGGGCGATAAAAATTAGAAAATGCAACAAATGACCTAATATTTTTGTTCATTTGTATAATTTATGTTTTAAGAAAGCTATTCAATACGTTTCGACTAAAATCGTTTTACTATTTAACTCTTATTTTTCAATGAATATGAGACAAATGTCCTCTCCGTGAACGTCCCTACACATAAAATTCAAAATAATATTTCCTGACACTCAAGCAATCTTTTAAAAAATTGCATTTTTTTTCTGTATTAACTAGTTTAAGTTAAGTCTCTAGTTAAGGTCTAATCTAACATTTTTTTTTTTACTTTTATTTAGTAATTAATTTCTACACTTTGTCGCCAGTCAAATACGTCTCTCTCCTTGGACAAAGAAAATAACTTTAAAAAATATCGTAAATGTCAAATCATCATGAAGAGTTTATGAAATCATCATGAAGAGAGGAAGACAATTTGTTCTTTAAGGAAAAATTTAAGTCTATTGCGAATTTATTGAATACATTTCAATTTATTAGTTCCATTTAGAGCTTGGTAAAGTTCTCAGCCTCAACTCTGTCGACATCATAAATAAATTAAGAAAAATCTAATTTATAATTAAAATACAAAATTTTGATAGGTTTAGTATCGAATTTAATAAAAGTAAGTGTACCACTTTAGCTACGTGAAAACCAAAGATTAAATAAATGAACGTCACTTAGAGAGAGTAATTAACGTCAATGGATTGCCTTGCAAACATACTGAAATACGTAATCTAAATAAAACAGTTTTTCACTTTCCTCATCAGTTTCGTTCTCCGTCTCTCAGCTCTGTGAATTACATGCGATTCACGTGTTTTTTTAAAAATTTTATTATTATTTTTTATTATTCTTGAGCTTGCTTGTACCGCGACTGTCTTTAATGCCTTCTAGCGAGGCTTGCAAGATTAAATATCTTTCTCTTTCTTTTGGGCATTTATAAAATAAGTAATTTTAGAAGTTTAAGCAAAATAACTAACTGTTTGGGTTTTTTCTATAAAATAAATAAAACAATTTTTTCGCCGGTGCGTTTTTCGTTGCTAGAAAGGAACAGGGCTCAATAAACTTGAACTTACTCATTAATTGAGATCATTTAAAAATTTATGGAAATTAAACCCTGAATAGCGCATAGTAATCAAACTAACGTCATTGGATTACTGCAAATGCGTAGTAAAAGCTTGAGTGCAGTCTGAGCGAAAGTAAATCCTGTTATATTTTTTGATAAAAACAACTCCCTTTTAAATGCAAATTTAATTTCTAGGAGCATTTTATTTATTTATTCCATTTATTTAAAGAAAAAGCATACTGCATAAATTCCCAATACAAACGACACAAATTCAAATAAAGAACTTAAAAGTTGGAAACACTGAATCTTAAAAACATTTAAGAAAAATATATTAATACTTTTAAAGTTGCAAACACTTAATCATAAAAGCGTTAAAATCATACTAAGACTTCTAAAGGTGTAAACAAGTTTAAAAATATTAAAAGGATATGTTAAAAATATCATGGTTTTCAGAAAATGTTTTACAAGAGATTATCAAAGTAATTAAATTTAACAAAAACATTCTCAAGTATGTACTTGCTTTTAAAAATTTTTATAGGCACAGCAAAATAATTACAGTTAAGAATGTCAGCGCAATTAGTTATATGATTGATAACTGTATAAAGAATGAGATTCCAATGGGTTGATAATTTTTACAATCACTTGAATCACATTTTTTTTAATAACAGGAATAACTTTAATTTGCTTCAAGACATCAGGAAGCGTTCTGGTTTTCGTTATGGGAAGAAAGAGTAAATAAAATGAAGAAAGGATAAATCAACAACACCAAAGAGATATCAGCTTCTTCATTTGTCAAAATCACATATTCATTAGTAGCATTGTTGATTTTAACAAAATCACCAGAGCATCTGTAATAACGCCATAATTCCTGTCCAAGAATATGCTACTTTTATACAGAGCCAATATAATAATCAAAGAACATTAGCGATATCATTGTCATTTTCATTACGCATTATTATTTTAGGATATTTTATTTAAAGAATTATATTGTCTTTAAAATAATTAGTAATTAACTTTTAATTTGCTTTAAAACATCACGAAACTATTGGTTTTCGTTATGGGAAGAAAGAGTAAATAAAATGAGGAAAGGCTAAATCAACAACTCTGGACACCTTTTGATAATAAAAGAAGGTATATGATGAACACCAACAGTTAAAGGAGATTTCGGCTCCTTAATTGTCAAAACCACATATTCGTTAGTAGCATTGTGAATTTTATAAAAAATCACCAACGCAGTTATTATAATGCCATAATTCCTGTCCAAGTCTCTGTGTTATTTTTATACAGAGCCAATATAATCAACAAAGAACATTGGCGATATCGTTGTTATTTTCATTACGCATTATTATTGCGGGATATTTTATTGAAAGAAGAATTATTGCCTTTAAAATATTAATAAAACCTTTTAGAGTCGGAAGATGAACTTGTTTTCCGTTCTTCCGCAAGTGTGTAGCGTAGTCTAATATTATAATGGTTATTACTATACTTACAATTGCTTACATATTTGGTGCAGACTAAATACTACATAAATGGAACTTACACACTGAAGAATGGACCTCATAAGGAATTTCTGGCTTTCCCGGATATCCAGGCCAACGATATTTCGCATCTTTTATACCAACCTGAAAAGAATTTCGGTATCATTTGAACTTTATTCTCTCCTCGATTTTTTTAAACTGCCCTGAATGTAATCAATGCTTGGCTAAAAGATTGCGTATTTTTCGCAATCAATAAGCTATATTTAGTGCATGTCATATTCTTCGCAATAAATAAGCTATAATCACTGCATGGCTTATTCTTCGCAATCAATAAGCTATAATCAGTGCATGGCATATTCTTCGTAAACAATAAGCTATAATCAGTGCGTGGCATATTCTTCGCAATCAATAAGCTATAATCAGTACATTGCATATTCTTCGCAATCAATAAGCTATAATCAGTGCATGGCTTATTCTTTGCAATCAAAGCGCCAGTGGCGTAACGAGGGTAAGTGGCGCCCGGATCATAATATGATTTTTTTAGCCCCTCCTCTCTTGTCGTCATCAGTAACTTAGCTTGTGTAAACTGCTCCCGGGATACGGATGGCGGTTATTGCGAAAATAGCTGGTTTTCGGTTATTAAAGTTTTTTCACCTACCTCTCGGTTATAACCGCTCAAAATAATCGGTTTATGAAATAACCGGGTTTTTTTATATAAAAAAACAAACTCCGTTTGTAGACAAAAAAATAATTTATATTGTTTTTACAAGAAATCAATCTGGAGGATAGTTCAGAGGGTAAATAAGAGCAGTGGACTGTTAATTAAATAAATTTATTATAAACACAAAACATGAACGAGAAAGGCACAATTTAAATAAATTCTTAAGTAGTAACATTTAAAGAGAGACGATTCTCATTCCCAAGGGGGAATACGACACAAGGGTCCGTTCGCTTTTGGCGATCCGAACGAGAATGAACTCCAGTCAACTTCGCACCCCCAAGGTCACGAAAGGGGACAGCTAAAGTTCATTAAACTCTGCACCCTCAAATGGCGCGAAACTCCACGGCGAATGGAAGGACGCGTAAGCGTCAACATCCCGGCCGACGTTGAAATATACATATTTCAAGAAAAGCATTCTACAATAAACAGTAATTCTTATAGGATAAAAATTATCATTTACACATTAAACAATATTAAAATAATAAGTTCAATCATTAGCAATATTCAAATGAATTACGAAACACAATTCATATCCAACTAATAAAAAAGAAGAAAGAATTTTTTAAAAGGAACATTTCAGTAATATACTATTAAATAGTGAATATTATACACACACAATAGTTTACATAAATGCACATTTCAAGAGAACAGAATAATGAATAGATAGTGGCATTTTGTTGTTGTTGTTGTTAATTTAACTACATTTCAATTGGAAGTACACACAATTTGGAAACAGATCTCTTGAATATTCCTGTCTTCGTTTTAATATCAACTACCCGTATAATATTATCTTTCCGAGGATAGAGTTTAACTATGCGACCTAAGGGCCAATTAGAGACAGGAACATTGTCTTCTTTAATTAAGACCATATCACCAATTTTAATGTTATCCTTTTTGAACATCCATTTGTGACGTTCTGCAAGTTATTCAAATAATTTTTATTCCAATGTTTCCAAATTGCTTGAACTTTCTTAGTTAATAATTGCCACCTATTAAGACGATTATCATTTAATTCTATCATCAAAGGTTCAGCAATAGCAGTAATGGCCGACCAATTAAAAAATAACCAGGAATCAAGATTTCTAGATCTTCCACTTCAGAGGAAAGTGGGGTAAGGGGTCGAGAATTGAGTAATCCTTCAATTTGAATTAATATTGATTTCATTTTTCGTTCCTACAAAATTCGTAGCATATCCGAAAGTATTTTTCTACACTTACCTCTCCTAGCCATAAATCGTTTTAAAGCTGCAATGAGAGCTTCAGAAGAGAGATCAGATACTAATTCAAGATGAATGGCTTTCGTAGAGAGACATATAATAATGCAAACATATATTTTAGTAGGAGGTTCCCTCTTGCGTAACTTAGTTTTGATACAGACACTTTTTTTTCACAATAATTTTATTAAAAAATTTAATTATTAATTATTTTTATTTATGAATTTTTTTCATGACTTTATGTAAAAAAATAGTGTTATTTTAGAGAGTATAAAAAACTGTGAGATATATATATATAATACTTTCCGAGATATCGTCAAAAGTTTCTAAAATTCAATTAAAATGGGAAAGGCCATTTTCAAAACCTTATAACTCACGATATTTTAATGAAAACTCTATAAAAATTTTTGAGGAGGCTGATTTCATGACGGGGATTTATAGCAAAAAATTGATAGGCGTAATGGGAAAATTCCGAGATAGCAGTTAATTAACTCGGTTAATAAGTTTTTTTTATCTGAATAAATCTCTCCCCTTGAGCCAATAACAGCAACACTAGTTTTGTGAAGACCTGATAATAAATACCAGAGTTACAGAGGTGTCCCATTTTTTTGTTGACAGCTGTACGATGTAGGCACTATATGCTTCGTAGTACAGTGAAGAAAACAAAGTATCCGCGAAGTAACAAAGCCTTTTTTTCGACCGATTGGAACCAAAATTCGACTCAGATTTACAACTTAATCTACAAACCAATTTTCATTTATCTAAATCATTGTAGTTTAGAGTTATCGCGTTCACTTATACACGAATATACAGACCTTTTAAAGGATTTGATTCAAAATTTGATACGGATTTACAATTTTCACCCATTAATGCGTCCCTTCTTAGCGACGTTTCAAAAACTACATCATGAACTCACAGAAACATAACATTCTCAACATAATTTTTTGCAAAAAAAATTTAAATATTCGTTTCTTTTATATTCAATTCATAGCAGCCGGTATCAGGCATTCAGTTGATAATACAGTCTTATCGTTCAAGTAAAACTCAAAAGTAGTTTTTTTCAACGTCAAGAAAAATTGGCTAAATATGTTCAATTATTCATTAACTAATTTACTTGCATTTAACTAATATTGTAACTATTTGGGCGCTATAATTTAATTCCTGATAGGGATAACAGTAGACATTCAAAGAAAGGGTCTTGATTCATTTAAACACTTTTAATCAAACACCAAAGGACACAACATACAGGGACAAACAATTTAGGACAAAACACTTCAGGACATATAAAATATACAATCACTCGGAGGAGAACACCACGCTTCATCGTCGACGCCAGAACATGGACTGGCCGTTTCCTTCAACGGCCGCTAGGTGGCAAGCTCGGAAAACAGTGCGGTTACAATATATCAATAAAAATTCGTTATCATAATGTCTTAAACAAAAAAAATCCACTCTTGTGCAACTAAAACTGGCTGATTAATGAAGGTTTGAATATGTCTATTTTATACGAATTTAGACCGTTCCAATGGCCGCCTCGAGGAAGATCCTCTTATCAACGCTCAATGCTTTCTCGACGTGGCCAATTTGTTTAAAACGATAAAATTTCTATCTCCATAACTCGGTCAGTTTTAGTCGCAGAAGAAAGGAAGAAATTTTTTTGTTTAAAATGTTAGTGTGTCAAGAATATTTTTGTATACATGACTCTGGGGACTGTATGAAAATTAGACGTCGTAATTTTTTCAGTAGTACAATAATTGACTCACAAAATATAAAAAAATTATCTACTTCATTAAAAAAAATCCTATTTGAAATATATGCCTGTCTCTAATAGTCTATAAAGTAGCTATAGTTCCACGCTTAAGGGAACTATTTTCTGTTGAACATACACTGTTGAACTATTTTCTTAGAAATTTCATGTTGTAACTTACCCCACTAAATGGATCTTCAGCATCTGATTTATATCTTATATCACCTCGTGGGTCGCCATGGAGAGCTTCCTGGGCAATTCCTGTAGAGAAAAATAAATTCTAAACTGTAGGAAATTTCCAGGAAAAAAATCGTTTTTTACATAAGAAATGATTGATTAATGATTAAGAATTAACAAATGTTGGTTAAAACTAAAAATTTAATAACACAGTTCATAAAAACATTGATTTGTGATTGATTAATGATTAAGCATTAACAAATGTTGGTTAAAACTAAAAATTTAATACTAACACAGTTTATAAAAACATTTATTTATGATTGATTAACGATTAAGCATTAACAAATGTTGGTTAAAACTAAAAATTTAATAATAACACAGTTTATAAAAACATTTATTTATGATTGATTAACGATTAAGCATTAACAAATGTTGGTTAAAACTAAAAATTTAATAATAACACAGTTTATAAAAACATGCTTTTATTAGTACACTAAAAAGTATAATTTTTTTAACTTAATTATTTCCTACTTTGAAGTCTTTAATTTGAAATTCATTAATATAAATAATTTGGAATTTTTAAATCAGGTTTTCTAATATTCACTATCATATGGAGCCACGTGTATGAAATCAATATTTGATCTAATTTTTCGATTGTCTGGTAGTTAATAATAGTTAATTAAGCAATAATTATATGAAAACTTTGTTTATAAACATAATATGATGTAAATACAATATTTTATCAGAACTCTGGAGGTGAAAAAAATAGTAAAATTGGCTGTAAGAGGAATACTTTAACCAAATTGAACCACATTTAAAATGTATCTTAATTTTTAATGAATGTTTTTATAATTTTCTTTCCTATCTTATGCGTTATGATATAATTTTTTATCGTTTTGTTTTCAGTGACTTATACTATTACGCTACTTTGTTTTGACCTATAGATTTTTTTATTAAAAAAAATATTTTCTACTTTTTAACACACTAATAAAAAGCGTGTTTTTATCTTACTTTTATTATCTTCTTCTTTTTAGCCTTTAATAAGTTTCGTTGTTATAATAATTATCAACTTATTTCAAACAATAAACGGGGCACAGAGAAGAAAAATTCTACTATATTTTAACTACACGTATTCAGAGAAAAAATTCTACAGAAACTGCACAAACCATACGCAGAGGAAATTTCCACAGATGCTGTACCAGCTGTAAGCAAATCTTTCATTATAGGCACAGAAAGGATGGAATTTTGCAAACATTTCTCGTTATCAATAGTAAATTAAAGAAAAAATAATCTCACACATGTATTTAATATTTCTGCTGGATTTATACAACCCTTAAATAGAGGAAATAAGATTTTATTATATCTATACATCAATGCAGAGAAAAAAATTTACAGATGCCGTACCAACCGTATATAGGGAGAAAATTTCACAAATTGTGTACAAGTTGTAAGAAAGCCTTAAGTAACAGTAAGAGAAAGGATGGGATTTTGCAAATATTTCTGGCTATCATTTGTTAATTTAAAGGGAAAATAACCTCTTAACGGCACGTAAAACTTATGCTGTACCTATCCTACCTGTACGCAGAGGAAAAAAGACCTTTGTATATACATATATCTGTAATACTCGTATGCAAAGAAAAATTCTACAGATTCTACAGACAAAATTCTACCACTAACAGTATGGAAGCTTCAGTTCAGGTTCCGGTTCATTTCGGTTCAGTTCGGTTCGGTTCGGTTCAGTGCAGTACAGTCTAGTCTAGTCTAGTTTAGTTTAGTTAAATTAACGTCCCGTTTTGAAGCTACACGAAGGCTATTTTCGTCACAAATGTTCAACTAGTTGTGAGTAAACCTTTAGTAACAGAAAGAATGGAATTTTACAAATTTTTCTAGTTGTCAATGGTTAATTAAAGAAAAAATAATCTTACCGTTATACTTATATTACCCATAAGCAGAGGAATAGATTCTACTGTATCTGTATCGCCCGTATACACAGAAAAAAATTCTACAGATGCTGGTGCAACCAACCGTATGTAGGGGGAAAATTCCATTGAAACTGTACCAATCGTAAGCAATCTTTTAATAACAAAAAGGATTTAATTTTACAAATATTTTTCGTTATCACTTATTAATTAAAGAAAAATAACTTCACAGAGATGTACTTAATAATTCTGCAGTACTGTTACCACCCGTACGCAGAGGAGAAAAAAAATTATTTTATCTGTATCATTCGAATGCAGAGAAAAAAATTTACAAATGCCGCACTAACCGTACTATTCGTTCAGAAAGCCGCGCCTACCACTTTTAGGCGATTTTACTCCGCAGGGAGGTGATACGTAGTGAGAAAGAAGTGTTGGAGTGCTTTGTTGGGCTCGTTTATCCTTAATTTATTCTTTTCTGATATTGAATTCATTTCCGTTTTAAATTGTTATATTTTGCTTTAATTCGAAACTTGTACGTCTAATTAATTATGCTTAGTAAAAAATAAACATTCCCTCCTCTATCATTCATCTCACTCCCATTTTAGTGGAATCAAAGCCGACTGTCTTATGCGTAAAAGCGCGGATGTTTTTCCGTATCTGAAAGCGATCAGTTTGTAGGAGGATATTCCACCGATGCTGTACCAGCGGTAAGCAAACCTTAAATAAAAGTAACAGAATGAATGCAATTTTCCAAACTTTCCCGTTATTCTTAATTAAAGAACAAAATATAACCTTACTTTCTTCCTCCCAGCTCTGTGGACCCACGGGCGTGATTTCATAAAGAACACTCGGTGGTCCCAAAGCGGGGACTGGATATGCACCCCCAAATATATGCCTGATGACATAAGTCACTATCCACAGTAATATTGACCAAAACATTTTGGAATCGAAAAAGCTTCCCTATCGACAGAAGATGCTGTTTTCGTATAAATGTGCATTTCTTATCTTCAAATCTCGCGATACTCAGCGTCTAAGACGGCAACAAATATTCTCCAATTTCAAAACTCGTCGAATATCAAGACACGAAGACGCGTAAGTAAACGTTTTTTAAAATATTTATTACTTTCAGTTGCTGAATATAAAATACCTGCAGAATTTTTTTGCGATTCTGGCATGCTGCCGTATATCTGAGTTTTTTTAAAAAAAAGTCGATAAAGCTTAGTTTAGAAAGACAGCAAATCTTTTTAATTTTTCTTCAAAACTTTCTCTTTATAGATTGGATTTTCCCTATGAAAACAATCCTTTTTTACATAAAAAATGCAACTGGACCTTAAATGTTGAAGAATTGCCAAAAAATACTTTAAACATTTCATGTATTGATCAGATTAAATTTAAAGTAAGTCTACGGCCACACGAGCGAGTTCTAGCAGTCGCGACTTGAAGGTCAACGGCATCTGAATTATAGACAATATGCTGAAGAAGCAGGGGTGGCCACATGACGCCGTTTTCGCCGCTTTGGGAGAATTTTATCGGCGCATTCTCGCGACTGCCGCGAAGCGATGCACTCGGGTGCATTTTTTTTCGCGCGGGAAAATAATCGCTTTGCTGCTTATCGTGATGTCAGTTGATATTTTCGTGTGTTTTGTTCTTCAGTTTTTGGTATTTAAAATAATTATATCATGGAATACTGCTTGGATAGTGAGCTCATGATTCTTGAAGTTGAAAAATATCCATATCTTTACGATTCAAGACATAATGATTTCAAAATCCGTGAACTCAAAAAACATGCTTGGATGGCTGTAACTAATTCTGTGTTAAATCTTTAAAATTCTCTAAATATAATCTTAATTCAAATAATTGTACTCTTAATAAATAATAAATCTAATTTTAATAATCTAAGAATTGCAACTTTAATAATCTAATAATTGTAATTTAATGAAAAATAAACTGAATTGTAAAAATATTGTGTTGTAAAAAATTAGCACTCACCTTAAAGTTATTGCTAGCTTTTCTTCTGCACTTATACAGTTCCGCATTACAGTATCACTTTTTCTAATGGAATCTTCAACTTTAGATAGTAGTGTTTCAAATGAAGCTATGGACATTCTATAATACTCAAAAAACTTGTCAGGGTATTCTTTCAGTTGGCTGTGTAGAAGTGTAAATTTTCCCTTTATTGTTCTTTCACTTACAATAGGATGTACCCAGTATTTTCTTTGGCGTCTACGACGTCGTCGGCGAACAACTAACAAGGCGCTTAATGTATTAACAGCATTTTTATTTATTGAAAATGGATACATGGTGAACCAGTGGCATAACTGGGGTATAGCTAGTAGGGGCGTATCTTGGATGCAAAATTAACCTTCCAACAGGCGCCTATATGTCAGAGATACACTAGAGAATAATTTTGTTTTATATCTTTTTAAAAAAAGCGCGCTACGAAAGCATGACCTTTGCTATTCTCCCAGCTCCTTTCGAAGAACAGTTAAGTTATAAGGATTGCCATAACTTCCCAGTAATGATACGGGACGTTTGAGTAATAAATAAATAAAACATGAAAAAAGTGGGTGGGTAGTGGTTTATTTTACTCTGAAGAAAAAAATACAATAAAGTTTAAGCATTCTAATGAAAATGAACACGTAGAATAATACAAAATATGCCAGACTAATTCTATATCCCAGTCATATTTTAAAAGTGATTTTACTTTCTTATTATATCATTTTCTTCTTTCACATAATTATAAAATTGGGCCCAAGACATTTTAAAATTTTAATGACAAATCAAAATTGCTTCATTTGTCCCCACTGACAACCTGTTACTTTCGTCCGGCCATTGAATTGACATGAGATAAAATATTCTCTCCACATTTGCATTGTGGTCTGGAATGGCAAATACGTATTCGCATAGCTTTATTAGACGTAACTTCTGATCAATATACTTTGAACTATCTGCAAAAAACTTCAGCCATTTTTCTTCCATATTCAATTTCATGATTGCTTCGCAGTTTTGCTTGGTATTATTTTTCTCTAAATAATATTTTAAATATGCAAACTGGTTGAATAAATCTTTCTACAAAAATCGTCTGCTGGTTCAGCAAACTAAGCTGATACTTTCATATCTCAAAGCTTCAAAGGGATTAAAAAGACTCTGTAATTTAGTTTTTTTTGTGTACAGAAAAAGCAAAAACCGAAAAATTGACTTCAATAAAATTATAAAAACTTTTGCTTCGTTTTCAAGTAAGAGATAAATAGAACTAATCTTTTATTTATATATTTTTAAAGTATTTATTTATTTAGCCATCATAGGCTTAATGTTCCTACTCAAAATGGTGCACGAAGCATGAAAGCCGGCATGAAAGAGTCAGAAAACATAAAAAAACACAGTGACAGAAATCAAGAACAAACCATATACATAACAACATACAGAAAATTTAGAAAAGAAAAAAAAAGTCAAAACTAAGACAATGCATAATAATATTACAATAATAATTTTTTTAAAAAATACAATGCATCAAAAGTTTCACTCAAACAACTGTTTGAATTCGCCACTCTGTTGCACTAGAAAGCGGACTGAGCTCGCGTCAGAAAAACCGCACGTGTGGCCGGCCATGGTTTGGTAAGGCCGCTGAGGGAAACGGTCGCCGCGAGAAACGGCGAATTACCGCCTCGTGTAGCCGTAGACTAAAAGTGTGAAAAAGAGAGTCGCTCCATAAATAAATGAAAAATAAAATTAAGCAAAATTTTAAAGAACAAATAAAAAATAAATATAAATGGAAAAAAAACTAAAAAATAATAGGAAAATAAATCATATTTTTGTATTTATTTACATTCTTACTGACTTGAAAGAAAATAATGGTGCTGCGAAAACCTTTGCAATATAAGATGCATAGTTCATGACAAAGCGATATGACGGAAGAGATATTTCTGTTGATGGCACTTTTGTCTAACCATGGATACAAAGAACAAAACGATTTCCATTTACTAAAATTATGTTTGGGTTAATTAAAAATAAATCTTTATTCATAATTTAATAAAAAAGAACCTCATGACTTATTCATATTTTGATTACTTTGCATATAAGTCTTCTTAATACATTGAAAGAGGGATTCATTGAAATATTTATGACAAAAATACAGAATACAAGCTGATAACCGCGACTTCGCTGGGGTAGTCTAATAATTGGGACCTTCCATATTTCCACAGTTTTCAAGATATTAATGTATCAGGACCTCTTTATACGGGGTGTCCACTAAAGTCCTTCTACCCCACATTAACTTGAGAATGGCGAAAACTACTGCCAACCACTTGGTGTCTAGGTACAGTAAAGTGACCATGCGCTATACGGTGAGACTTGGTTACAGCACCACCTGGCGGCAAACAACTGAGTTAGCGTTCCTATTTCCAAAACGGTACAAGATACGGGGAAAATGTCAACTACAGAATTGTAGAGCGTCTTCGATTTAGTACGAAAAGACACCTTGAGCGCAATAATGCTAAGAACAAAACGTGTAAGACGCGCATTTATTTGGTCGCGATTTCCAACAGTCTTACGCCAGAAAAGCGTTAAAAAAATAGAACATTTAGTTATCAGAAGATACTTTTATTTTCGGTGTTCAAAACGACTATGCCATTGGGTCGACGTTTATTGTTCAAAAGATGATCTTTTCTCCTGTTGCCGCGAGTTGTTACGTCACAGGTTTGAAAAATCCCGATCAAACAAATGTGCGTTTTACACGTTTTGTTCTTATCATTATTGCGCTCAAGGTGTCTTTTGTACTAAAGCGAAGACGGTCTACACTTTTTTAATTGACTTTTTCCCCGTATCTTGTATCGTTTTTGAGATAGGAACGCTAACTTCGTTGTTTGACGCCCGGTGGCGCTATAACCCATTTCACCGGTAGCGCATGGTCTTTTTACTATACCTAGACACCAAGTTTGTGGCAATAGTTGTCGCCGTTCTCAAGTTAATGTGGGGCAGAAGGACTCTAGTGGGGACCCTGCATACAGCATTCTTGATTTTTTCCCTCTGCCTACATGATGATAAGGCTACCAGGTGGAGCACATTTGAAAACATTTTCAAAAATTAATTAAAATTAAACAGAATATCACGTGGAAATTAAATTGATATAATTGAAAATCTAATTTTTTAACTTTAAGATGATCTTAAAATGTTTTTTGATCATATTGTCCATTGTATTATCCATAATATGAGCCGAAGTGATTGTGGAAAAACGTTAAAATTTAAGATATTTTTAATTAATTAAAATTTCGAACAATCCCTTCTTAGTGAGCATCTACTACCCAAGAAATAACTTCCTGCCAAATTTCATGTTTCTACTCGCAATGGTTTGGTAGATTAGTTGATGAGCCAGAGAGTGACTTTCTCTTTTATATATATAGATATGAAACAATTTCTATTTAGTTTTCAGAAGAATACAATGAAGAAGAATAATTTATACAAGAGTGGATCCAGGGGGGCTTTGGAGGCTCAAGCCACCCCTTCGGAAATAAAATAATATACTTTTCAGAATGCATATGTGTATTGAATTTTTTTAAACTTTTTTATCTAAACTTTCCAGAAAAGTAATTGTAATATAGTAACAGATCAGACACAAGTGCATATTTACGGGGGTGGAAGGGGACAGGGCACTCAGAATGGCGGGTAAATTGACATCTTTTTTTCGCTGTTCTTTCAGCTGGATGGCTAGCGATAACTCAAGACTGAAGTGGTTTATTGAGGGCCTTTCGGGGTCACTCCCTGACTGATACATAACTGTGATACGATTTTTACAGCGCCGATTATTGAAGCAGTTTTCAGTGGAGAAAGGAAACTTACTCATAAGAAAATAACTTAATCTTTTTCAAACTTGAAGCATCGAATAGTTATATTGAATTTTATAAAGGTTAGAAATATCTTAAATACCCATTGGAAGATTGAAGCTTTAAAGATATCAATTTGTGGAAAATCCCTCAGCATTTAATTTCTGTGAGAGAGCAATTGAAATTCCGTTCTCTGTAACGTTGATATCTTTCTGAATCGTAATGGTATTCAACTGGAATTTTTATATAAGCTGCCCAATATATAGGTGGGTGACAGAACAATGTGAAGACGTTAGGATTTACACATTTTTTGAATATCTCCTGAAACGCTCGATGGATTTCCTTCGAACTTCCACCATGTAAAGGGAGGGCTTGAAACTCACATATCACAGTGAAGATTCGGTCACGAGGGCATTTAGTAGACTAACAGAAATTGATGAAGACGAAAAGCATTTAGTACTCAACAAGTTCCACAGAATGCTGATAATGATTTGCAACTTTCATCAATGATTTTGTTTCATAAATGCAATATTTACATGCATTTTCTTAAAAATAGCACGAATATTCGGGAACATATAAAAGGATTTCTTGAAAAAAATATCAAAAATTTTCCCGCATTTTTTTTTGCTTATAACATGAAGAATTTTCAACTATATATTATACGAAACTTTCAAAATGCATGAAAATATGTATATTAGGGAAACATAGTATTAAAATTTGAAGTAAATACTTTGAAAATTACAGGAAATATGAATATTTGTAGTAAAGAATATTTTACAGCGCATGAGCGAAACGTAGTGTAATTTTTTTTGATAGCTTGAAAGTCAGATAAATAGGGCAACTTACATAAAAATTCCAGTTAAACACCTTTAGGATTCAAAAATCGGCATTGCAGCGAGGTGAATTTCGGTGGCACTCTAAAAGAAGCTAAATGATGAGGAATCTTGTACTAACTGTTATTTTTTAAATTGAAATCTTCGAATAGTTAACGTCGAAATGAAATTTACATAATATTTTTAATTTATAAGTATATAAGAGTATTCTGGATATTCAACTTTCTTAAATTCAATATTACTGTTCGAATATTCAAGTTTAAAAAATATCATTTTCAACTTCAATCAATCCTCTTCTTTTAACTTCTTTCAGAATGCAACGAAAATTCACCTCGCTGCAATGCCGATATCTTTCTAAATCGTAACGGCAATTAACTTGAATTCTTACATAAGTTGCTCTATATATCTGATTTTGAAGTTAGAAAGTAAAACTACGCTACGTTTTTTAGATGTGCAGTAAAAAATTCTTTGCTACAAATATTAATGCAATACCTCCCTTACATATTTTCGAGTATTCCGCAAGTCTCGTATAATTTGGTTGAAAACGCTGCATGTTAAAGCAAAAAACACGCAAGAAAATTTGAGATTTTTTAATAAAATCTTTATATGTTCCCGAATATTCATGCTATTTTTACGAAAATGCATGTAAATATTGCACGCATCAAACAAAACCATTCATTAAAGTTGCAAATCATTGTCAGCTTCCTAAGAAACGGGCGACTCCTGAATCATTTTCTTCTTCATCAATTTCTTGTCGGTCCTTGAAATGCCCTTGTGACCGAATCTTCACTGCAAAATGTGAGTTCAAGCCTCTTCTTTACATGGTTGAAATTAAAAGAAAATATATGTAGCCTTTCGGGAGATATTCGGAAAAATGTGCAAATCCTAAAGTGTTAAAATTTTCTGTCACTCGCCTGTATCTGGCCTTTAAATTATGAAAGGAAAATCATATTATATTTTGCACATGTGACATTAAAAATTATATCTACAAAAGCTCATTATTTCTTGAATATTCAAAGTTTTTACTTTTAATTTTAATATAATGCTGTATATTGTCTTGTATTCTATAATTTGCATATAGTTTGTTGAAAACTCTAAATGTTATGAGCAAAAGACGTGCGGTAAAATTGGGGGATTTGTTGAAAAACATTTATATCCCCCTGAATTTACGTGCTGTTTTTACGAAAATTTATGTAAGTATTGCGCACAGCAAACAAAATCATTGATGAAAGTTATAAATCATTATCAGCTCTCTGTGAAACGGAGCGAGCACAAATCATTTTCATCTTCGTTATCTTCTGTTTGATCCGCTAAATGTTCTCGTGACTGCAGAACAAGAAAGAGTTCCTATGATTTTTCGTCTCACTATTCTTGACAACTGCTTATGAACCATTGTCCCAACATAAACTCCAAATTTTTGGTGTATTTTACGAATTTTGCTTAACTTTTGTGTAGAGACGAGTCTGACGATGTTAACAGTGAAATAAATTTTGCTAGAACATGTGGCAAACAAACAACTGGAGGAAATGTTCCTTTAAACAATGCTGAAGAATATTTCAGAAGAGTGACATTTACACCTATAATTGATCATTTTATTTCCGAACTTGAGTTAGGTGTAACACAGGCCTTTATGGGATTTTACCTCTGGAAGGCTTTATACCATCGGAAATGGAATCCACAATGGAAATGATATTATTCACACAGCTTTGAAGTACAACAGTTTTTTCCTTTAAAGTTCGGAGTTCCAATTAAAATCATAATTCAAAATATGGCGAGCAAAATGGGAAAGTGCAGTTAGGAAACCTGAGACAACTATTGAGCATGTGGTAGGTCCTTCTTTACGACGTGAAAATTCTTCGTCAAACGTTTCGAACATTTTCTGAGACAACTTTTTTAAGCAGCTCAATGGGCTAGCCCTTATTATGGGTTAGCCTTTAATATTCAAAAAGATAGAAAAGCCAATGCTCAAGATATGATTGGCATATTTTGCAACAAAAAATAAAGAAGTTTGGACGCGACTAATTGGCAGTCTTGTGAACTGGACGGAACTTTTTGAGTAAAAAAATAAAATAAAACAATTTTAGTTGACTATATTGCATTTTTTGAAAGTTAAAAATAAGAAAAATAGATTTTTTTCCACAGTATTCTTCGTGAATTCCTAGATTCGCCCTTGTATATATTTAATAAATTAAATTAATCAATATTACTTAACACTTAATTCATAAAAATTATTAATTCGAAATTAATTAATTCTTAATTAATAATTAATTTAGTTAATTTTTAATTAAAAATTAATTTAGTTAATTAATTCTTAAATTGTAAGAGATAAAAACGCAGAAAAAAATTTTCGACTGTAGTCCCCCTTAACGAATTCCCAGATCCGCCTTTGAATTTATATAGATTACTATATTAATTTCGCCTGCGGTTATTCGTTTTTTGATCCTAACAATTACGACATAGGACTTAAATTAATCATAAAATAATTTTAATAATTAATAATCATAAACAAATTAATGAAATAATCATGAAATAATTTTATATAAATATTAATTCATGTTAGATTGTAATGCCTTTACTATTTTGGAAGAAGCATTTTTTTTAAATATACAAGGTGATATTTTTAAAACTGACACAACTCTGAGCCATCTTTAGCTCGAACTATCAGCTCAAATGCCACCAAATTTAGTAGAGAGACTAAAGACGACATGGGAAAAAAGATTCTGTAATAAAAATAATTACTTCAGAAAGTCGCCAATAGGGCAAAATGTGGCGCTGTTATAATTTAGAAAACTGAGAATTAGTCAAATGAATAAGAAAGAAAAATCTCCGTGCAAAATCGGACAATACATCAAATGAATTGTCCCAAAGGGTTACAGAGATGAAATTACACTGCACCATAGTTCTTTATTCATGAAAATTTCTTCCTCGGCGAGGGCGTGTGATAATCCTTCAATGTGATTCAACTTGATCACTCTTCTCATAGATCACACATTACATTCTGTACACAACATGCTCCAAGTCCATTCGCCGCAGATCTAACCTCATGCGATTTTTTCCTGTGGGGGGTATTTGAAGTCTAAAGTCCATCTTGGTAGAGTCCCGACGTTGAGAACCTTAAAGGACAACATATTACGGACTCTGATGAATATTCCTGGTGACTATGTTACTTTTGGCCGTCGAGAATGTTGTGTACAGGATGCAATGTATGGTTCAGGAGAAGGGTGGCCACACTGAAAGATGTCTGGTGCTATAGTGTATAGTAATTTCAACTTTGTAACCCTTTGGGGCAATTCATTTGATGTATTATCCGGTTTTGCACTGAGATTTTTCTTTGTTATTCATTTGACTAATTCTCAGTTTTGTAAATTACAACAGCGCCACATTTTGCCCTATTGGCGACTTTCTGAAGTAATTTTTTTATT
Organism: Araneus ventricosus; assembly: GCA_013235015.1. Lineage (NCBI taxonomy): Eukaryota > Metazoa > Arthropoda > Arachnida > Araneae > Araneidae > Araneus > Araneus ventricosus. The sequence continues at coordinate 25,883 of BGPR01003157.1, read as the reverse complement.
ACAGAATCTTTTTCCCCATGTCGTCTTTAGTCTCCCTACCAAAGTTGGTGGCATTTGAGCTGATAGTTTGAGCTACCGATGGCTCCGAGTAGTATCAGTTTTAGAAAAAAGCACCCTGTATCTTTCTCACAGCTTAATTTCGAATATAGAATTATTATGTATTAATAAATATTAAAAGAAGCTATCAAACTCTAGTAATGTATTTTAACAATAGTTGCATCATTTTCTTTTGCTAATTTAATGGAAAATGCGTTAGAGACGAGACGTTTACAATTGCAATTTCAATTATGTGAATTATTGGTTGAAATTTAATGAATAACATTTATGTTATGCAGTATCCCGACCAGTAACCGCCAGGAGGCGTACCGGCCATTTAACAAACTTAAACTTTGTTTTCCATTTAAAAAATTGTTGCACATATAATTCATTCGGATCGGTATAATGATTTGGAACGGATGAATGCAGGCATATTTGATTGTAATTCCTTTAGCATGCTTTTTCTTTTCTTCTACTTTATTTTCTAATCAAATATGTTTTAAAAATTAAATTTATCCGTCATTTCTCCTTTGTCCCCTTCATTAATATTTATAATTTTATTATTGATATAAATTAAGAAACTATAGATTTCATGAATTTTTAGGTAGATATAAATAACTGATTTTCCTTATCGACAATAGTTGATTGAAAAATAAATTAGTACTGGATGTAAGTACTTAATCAAAAGAACTTTAAACTTAAAACCACGGTTTTGAATAAGTAAAATACTAAAGCGGGAACAGACTAACATCTGTAACATTTGGGGGGCCGAATTTGCTACCAAAACGTGAGTTTGAATTTAATTTATTGCCAATTTAGTTTATTTTATCCCAAAGTAAGCTGTTTTTTCAGGTAACAATATTTTAAGATACTATGGGTTGTTATAATTAAAGCTCGCCTATACAGAAGCCCATGTGTACTGGAGAGGCTGCTGCGTCTTCGGCCAGGGCGGAAGCCGCACGGTATTCAGAAGGCAAGAAATGGTC
>BGPR01003156.1:129856-145260 GCA_013235015.1 Araneus ventricosus | reverse complement strand
TCCCTCTATAAAAAAGTTTTTATCAGTATTGTTAAGGGTCTAGGTGAGCTTAAGTGTCAAATGACGAAGTTGCAGTATGTATGGTTTAAAAGCAGTATAAACCTTTCTTCCCTAACGTACCCCTTGATTAGTCTTTTTATTTTCGCGTACCCCCTACTGTCATATACCCTCCTCCAACCATCCGTCTATAAAAAGGTTTTTATCAATATTTTTAAGGGTCTAGGTAAGCTTTAGAGTCAAATGACGATTCTATTTTCTTTTCGTGATAAAATTTATGAATTAACTGTAAAAGTAAAAATAATCCTTGAATTAATACCCTCACGTGCTTTTCTTTCAATAATATTCACTAGTAAGACATTCATCCACCTACATGTTGGAACTTGAAATAAACTTCGACTTCAGACTGGCTTTCTTTAAAAAGAGTGTAAGTAATAATTTGAAAGAAATTTAATTTCCTTCGCAAATATGAGAATGAATTATTAATGAAGGGGGATCAGCCTCCTCCTTGCTGCGTCGCTTACCTCTTGCTTTGCAGCTACTGAATGGTATACCTCAAATTTACATATTCATTTCGAGTATTTTCGTAATGAACAGATTCTACGTAATTAGCAGAAACTCATTAAGAATTAAAATCGGAAAAATCAGCAGCAATTCATGAGTCATTTCTTACGGCTGATATATATATACTTATATGCATGTAACTCATTGTTTCCATTGAAAGCGAAATAAAGGTTTCGTTGATGGTGAGCATGGGAAATGGACAACAACAAAAGCCATTCTTTATATACAATAGAAATTCAAATATAAATAACGTAAGCAAAACAATTAAAGAAAAAAGAAAAAGTACGCACTAAAGCTAATCTAGTTTCCAGCTTGCAGAAATAAAGAAACGGTGAATACGAAAAGCTTAACGAGACCTTCAAAATTCATATTATTTACGTAAATTACAACAATTCTAACTGTAAAAATGGAATCGCTGTATAAAAGTTAGCATTGAAGAAGAAAAAAAATAGGGCCGACGTACCTCATCTTTGTCGTGCTGCCATCTACCAATTGATTCTATAACTAAATATTTTTCTTATTTTAAATGCAATTATTTGATAAAAATTATGGTGTTTTTTTATTTATTGGTATTTTATGTTGTTTTTTATGTTTTTATGAACCTTCATTGTAAGCTTATCTCTCCCTTGGGCTTGAATTAACTTTATAGTTTATTTAGTTTATTTCTTTCAAAATTAGAAATATATAAACTTTTTGAGATGCGCTCTTATTTTTAAAAAACCGTAGTTTCAATAATTTTAGGGTTTTTTTTATTAATTTATGAAATGTGTCACTTCATTTATGTACACACTGTGCTATAGACAAACATTATGTTCAAGAAAATCTTCTTTTCAGACATTTTCCATTCAAATTTTCAAATACATCATTTCTTGCATCAACAAACAAAACTACTTTTCACTGGAAATTATTTCGAGACAGATTGATTCTGGAATGATGGGACAAACTTCAAGTAAAGACAAAGCGCACAAACCAGACATCAGACATAAACCGAGTACTTCCGTTTCGTCATGAACTGAAATAACGTACTGATGATGAGTTGCAAATAACCATAAGGTAACGAACAGAAAAATTTAGATTTATATCCAAATACTGAGAATGTCTATAATTGAATCTTGGCAAAATGTTTTCTTTACAACCGAATTTTGAAAAAAAAATATCATTAACAAAATATGACGTCATAAAAATAAGAGGTAAATATATTTCATAACAAAGGATGACATCATAATGTCTTTAAACAATATCACGGTTCCCTGAGGTAAAGACATTAAAGGGATACAAATTATTTGGCGAAATGGTTTCTTAAAAAATGGGATCAAAGGAAGGATTTTTTAAATGGTCGACATTTGATGCCATATTTCCTAAAAATACTTTATTATTACTGATAATTATCCTCTTTAATTTTTTCGTTTCTTTCTTATATTAGGAAACGATAGAAAAACAAATCAATGCTGGTGAAAGCATTAAACTATTTTAAGATACATAATAAATAAACATAAACATCGATTCAAAATTGTTATTTAAATTAGGAGTTGATTTCATTATTAAGAAATACTATTTTCTTGATACGCGTTGATTTTGGTATGTTTACTTAATTGTATATATTTTATGTAATTTCTTAAGCGGAATTTTCGTCAAAGATATAATTTATTTACTTCACCTTGAAGGATGCATTTCTTTCGGTTCGACTTAAAAACACGGTACAGCTGTCAAACAAGCGATATTTCATAAGGTGTCTCGCCGGATTTAGCATTAGATTTAACACGGTTAAGACCTAACTGTTGACGAAATTTCTGCAAACTTCGCGACGGGACCGTACCGTGCTCCTACTTCTAAAATATCTTTCTTATATGAAATTGTAGGCAATGTTTCAGCTTTCATGTAATTCATTAAAACTGAAATACAGTAATTTAATAAATATATAAAGTATAAATTTAGGAAATGTGATAAACTACTTGAACTTTTAATGTGATTTCAAGCGAATATGCGGTATTCTGCGATTTTAGCTTTCATTCTCGCAAAAGATATGCAGATTTAGGAGATATTATAGATTTTTAACATTACATGGCTGAGAGAAATTACTTTTATTCATAACATTTTTTGGTACTTACGTATTAACGCCACTGAAGCTGAAGTTGCGCTAATGCGCCAAGATTGGCGGCAGTTAAAAACCGCCAAATCTGTACCTGCGGTGACGTTAATACGCCAGATTTGGCGGTTTTTAAGTGCCGCCAATCTTGGCGCATGAGCGCAACTTCAGCTTCGGTGGCGTTAATACGTAAGTACCCATTTTTTCTATAAAAATGAATAACATAAAACTATTCAAATAACAGAAAACTGAAATTCAAAAGTATCTTCATGTGGAATGTTTTCCGTCAGTAATATATGTAATCGTTTAGCAGTCTTTGACAACAATACTGTGTGGACACTTCATATTTAAAATTTTATTACTAATACAATTTTTGGTAAATATGGAGTGTACGGTACCGACTTACTTCTCGCCAATTTTTCTTGGCGCAATTTCATGTGCCATCGCCAAATACTGTTTTGGATGTGCAGTGCGCTTTTTAGTGCTCTCTTGAGTATGCGTCACCTGAAAACGAGAGATTGAGCATGCAATGCCTGCGGCATTTCAAGCGTGTACCGGGCAAATTTTTTAAGTTAAAAAAACATCAGCGGCTTCTCTTTCAGCATAGCGAAATAATCGTAGCTTCGCTTACTCATTGAGAAACGAGATACACAGAATAACGTACACGGTACTGAACCGATATTCCATCCGAAGAATTCCAAACGAAGTTCCATTCAAATTCGATTTTATCGACCAATTGCATCGAAGAGTTGAACAAAACATTCCAATCGAAACGTGGCGCAATATAGCCCGATAAGCAGAACACCGATGAAAAGATCAATTTGTACGCATGCGCACTTGTTACTCGTTAAAAACATCTAGACGCATCCAAAACAAATGTTCTCTCATCGCCGTTCTCGGCGGAAAAGAGTTGGCGATCCTAAGAGGAACGAAGTCAGTCGGTATCGTACACTCCACATTAACCCAATTTTTATTTAAAGAAGTTGAAAATAAAGTTTAATAATAAGGTTAAGTCGTAACCGAGCTTGAATACTGGCGTTTTTTAGCATTACGCCAAAAAAGAATTGTAAAGAAATTGAATTTTGGAGTTAAGATTTGGTAAGTTTATGCCTAATGTAATTGCACCGATCAAGTCACATAAGGTAAAATGAAATAAATTCCGATGTTCAGAGAAATATTTTACAAGGATACAAGAAAAGAAATGTTTAAAGAAATGTGAAATAACATTTAAATCTATTTGTGAACACCAGAAAAGTGAAGAAGATTTCTTTGAATTACTAAAATGTTTTCCGAAATTATGCCATGTAATATTTTTTAATAGCTGCAGAACTTGTAATGTTGTGAACTGTATGACGAAGCGAAACGCCAGTTTTCTGTTCAAACACGAGTCGATTCCGCGAAAGAGATGCTCCAAGGTGAGATTTCAAAACACGATCATTGGAAGTGGAACTTTCTCCATTCTCTACGTCGACGTTCATATCCTTTCGAAATTATATTTACCAGTACTTTTCCGTTAGCCGGGCGCAAGCGAAAAATCGCCAAATAATGTATAATTCCGCCAAATTTCTTACAACCATTCTCTTGGCGACTTGGCTCGCGTTTGGTTCACAATTGGCGACATTTGCGCCCGGTTAACGGAAAATCGCTTCGCTTATTGGCGACTTGGCTGTTCACATTTGGCGACATTTGCTCCCGGCTAACGGAAAATCGCTTCGCTTCTTGGCGACTTGGCTCGCGTTTGGTTCACTTGGCGACATTTGCGCCCAGCTAACGGAAAAGTACCTATTTTCCTAATGAGGAGACACTTTTAAGAAACTGTGGTTAAACTATAGTTTATGGTGCGATCGCCATCTGGTGTCGCCAACAGATGATCGCAAAGAGATGGGCAGCATTCAGAATTGCGCCAAGAAAAAATGGCGCCAAGCAAGACCACAACAGAAACTGCAGTTTTCCCGAAACTGTAATTTTAATGAATCATAGATTTAAAAAAAATTTAATTAACGAAATTTCCCTTATTAAATTTTCTCATTCATATGGACATGATTTTCCGCGATGTATATGAGAATCAGTTGAACTAATACATACTGAACTAATTTTTATTTGCTAAGTATTACAAAGAGAAAACATTAAAATCACCAGCCAATTCGACTTTGAAATTTTGATGAACTCCACGTTTCTGAACACTCCGAGTCCGAAATAAAAACATGTTTGGAATTATGTCTGTCAGTCGGTCGACCGAGAGGTCTCAAAAGCGGGGTTGCGCCGTAGCGTCAATGTCAGTCGGTTGGACCCTATGCCTGCCTAAAATCGCATCTTTACACCTCAATTCTAGAATTCCATAAATTTTGGGCGAAATCTGCTTACGGGAAGTCTGTCTGTCTGACAGTCTGTGCATCTACTGACACGATAATTCAAAACCATATCGAACTAGAAGACTGAAACTATTATTTCCTCACCACAATTCTAGATCTCTGTCTGACTTAAGATCAAATCCCTCGGAGGGTTCACCGTTCCTCTGTCGGTGTTATGTGAACGAGATAAATAAAAAAACGCAACGACTGAGATAAATGAAATTCAATATGCGGTATTTGCACTAAGATTGTGTATCTATATTCTTACGAAAATCGTCAGGTGAGTGTGCGGTGAAAACAGTCCAACAAGCAGGATAACCACAAACCGTGTTACTCACGCCCTGCCTACGCATCCAGGGTCCTGAATGACAGCCGCTGCCCTAGTAGCCCATCTCCGGGCCACGGCCCGACCCCTCCCGAAGGAGGTACGTACTATCATTGGTGGGAGGTAACACAACCCCCCACACTATACCCACAGGGGAAGTGTTTAGAGTGTAGTGTGCTGTAGTCAAAAAACATCACTCGGCTGTTGGGCATCTTCAATTTATTGGCATGGAACAAAACAGGAGCATCTATTGCCGCTAACGATGAACGTGCTTACACTTCCAAACCATAGCATAACAGCGGTTTCACATATAGCTATACAAAAACACCGATGATAACAAGACAAAAACAACAATATTTACACTCACTCTATAACATCAGGTTTTTAAAGTCAGATACACGTGTGCAGTCAACAGAGGGGAGGAGTCAAGACCTATTACGCCATCTGTTGGTTCTCTCTAGAATATGCTTTTTATGTTAAATACGCAAATGCTCCATAAAACCAAAAATACACTAACAAGAAGCGACTTCCTGCTGACTTATCCGGCAGCAAGTCAAATCCGTGGGAGCAACAAGCAGGATAAAGGAGAACAACGCTTTATTCACGAACATTACGGAAAAAACGAAGCACAGGGAACAAGAAAAATAGTTCCTGTACAAATTAGCAGCACAAATAGACAGCAAATCACTAATAATAACAGCAATAGCACGAAATTCTAATAGCTGACCAACTCGCAATGCGAACAAGACTCCAAAGAGATTCCAGAGATGTTCAAACACACGCGCACTCCAAAGAGATTATTATTCCTCGTTAGGAAACGCCGGTATTTATAGTCTTCCCGACAGGACGTGACTTCACATGGAATCATCTAGAACAATCTGTATGTCTCCATTGCTAATAGAGATAGGAAGAAAAATCTAGTATTTTCAGGATCCTACATTTGTCTCCAAAGTCTCCAAAATGGTCTCCAAGTTTGTCGTCAAGTTCTGTGGTCAAAAGCTTCCATTCCCCCGGAATTCCACAGAATCTCTGTAAATGTCCCTTTCCAACCATAAGAATAACACTGCTGGAAAGCGACATTACAGGCTCATTCTGATTCGCCCCTGAACTACTTATTTCAATACCCGTTTTTCTCTGAAGCGCCATCTGCTATCATTCAGTTGCACTGTATACATATTTCTGGGGTCGGGGCTTTTCTGTTAACGGAACCCCAGAAGAAAACTGCCAAATTCTTGCGACAGATTGCCAGTGAATGATCGCTAAGATTTGGCGATCTGTCTCTAGAATTCGGTGCAGATCGCCAAATTCTTTTGACCTTAGTGACGAATGATGGTGCCAGAACGGAATGAATTTGGCGTCGATTGTTGTTCCATTACCACAAAAGTACCTTCATGCGCTATCATATAAACTATTTTAAATCAAGATTCATTGGCATCGATCCTTCCAGATTTGACTAGAAGTATGGCGGGTCAGCTAACAGCGTTGGACGGAAGAAAAGACTGTTGGAAGATTCAGATCTCCCCCAGCAGAACTGATTCTGATGCTGAAGACACCGAAGGGTGAGTACAATCAGTGATTCATTTATCCCACCTAGCATTCCTATGTACGGTTAATTCGTTCTTTGTTGTACCGGAACCTTGCTAAGCGAAACCATTACGCATCACACTAAATAGGAAAAATTCGTACTTTACGAAGAATGCCCAAGTTTGTAAAGACGTGCCATGATATTAGAGTGCCAATTTGTTGGAAGACGGACTGCAATGCACACAATAATTTATGCATGTTTTTCAAAGGATATTAAGAGAGATTTTTAAAGCTTGTTTAATATAGAATAATGGAAGTAAAATTATTCTTCAGAGATAAACTTTAAATTTGAAACGTCCAATTCGAAAATCAAGGGATGTCAATGCGGCTAAATGAATTATACTGCAGAAGGGATGGCATTCGCGTGATCTATCAAAAATATGCATTATTATTGATATGATTTTTTTTAAAGTCTAAAACAAATGAAATTTCCTTGCTTGGAACTCCTATACTTGGAAGTTGGACATCAAAGCGGTTTCATGTGTTTTTTGTAACTCTTATATAGTTATAAATCTTTTATGGTCAAATAAAGAACAGTCAAATGTATAAGTAAAATCAAAAACAGTTAAAAATCATTTGATAAACGATATAATTTGTTACTCTAAATAACAGCTGATCGTATTATTATTATTTTAAAGCCAAAATTTTTAAAAAATCCATTTTGAAAGCATAACACACCGTTAAATTAATAATGTGTTAATGCATCATTCAATGGAATTATAAAAAACGCTGTCAATAAATCATTAATACCTGTATTTTATTTAATTTGCGATTCTACAAAGAATTGGAAGATTTATTACTTTGATATGATATGGTTCTGTTATCTTTCCTTCTTTCACGTTTGCTTTCAATCCTCTCGTAACTCCATTTTCATTTCTCAATTTGTCTTTCTTACATTTTGCTTTGGAAAGAAAGAAGCTGGTGTCATAAATCAAAAAGTGGAATTTATCGGTATGCGGATTTTTATGAAGACGATGAAGCTAGAAACAAAAATATTGGAGAAATACTGATTTATACTTTATTATCTATTGATACACCTTTGTAAAGACATTTATGAAACGTTGTTTGTTAGAGAAATTTATTACAGCAGTCATAAAGGGCAACTGACTTATTGTAATGATATAAGAAGCGTTATTCCTTGATCGAACATTCCAAAGTACTGTTTTAGAAAAATATCACTAAAAGTGTTAATCTGTGTCATATTTTGAACTCTATCGGTCAACTGGAACGTTCTGTTCGAAGCGAATCCAGAATTATGGAGATCGAGTTTATGAAAAGATAACCGGCATCAAATGTAAGAAGGTTGATTAAAAATGCGCGTTTTATTCTGCAGGCGGTTATTTAATACGAGGCGTGTCCGGAAAGTAAGTACCATTTCGTTCTACCGCCACCGCAGCGCTAGTGTCGGAGTTCCGCGCATATGCACACGTGTCTCAGGTTGATTGTCTGTCCACTGACGCCATTACAGCCAGATTGTATTGTGTTTACATGTGTTAGTGAGTGTTCAAAATGTTTAAGACGATTGCCGATCCCGTCGACTGTGAAGTGCGTTCTGTAATTCTTCTGTTGGTTTTTGAACGCAAAGAAAGTTAAGCAAGCTGAAATTCATCGTCAACTTGTAGAGATTTATGATCAAAATGTAATGACTGATGGAATGGTTAGAAAGTGGGTTCGACAATTCAATGATGGACGCACCAATGTTCATGACGAAGCACGGAGTGGGCGACCTTCTGTTGTCAATGATGGTTTGGTTGCAAACGTGAATGAGAAAATTCGTGTAAACAGACGATTCACAATAAAAATGCTTTGTGATGAGTTTCCACAAAGTTCAAAAGCTGTTTTGCATGAGAATGTCGCAAATCGCTTAAATTATCTCAAGCGCTGACGACGCAAAAAGCGGTGTTCAGCAGTGGCTGTCTTCACTGGCGGCATCTTTCTTTGAAGAGGGTATAGACAATTTGGTTTCCCGCTATGACAAATGTCTGAACAATGGTGGTAACTATGTAGAAAAATAGTTTCCGAAATGCTCTTTCATGTAAAAGTAAATTTTGTTTTGAGAAAACTTTTTTTATGTGAGTTTTTCCAAAACGGTACCTACTTTCCGGACACGCCTCGTATCTTATCTGATTTTAAAGTTGAAATTAGTGGGACTTACCGAACCTCTTAAACTGCTTTAGCAATCATTACTTTTTTGAGAGGATTTAAATGAAAAAGTTAGTTTGTTATTGTTTTTTCAAATCCATAAAATTTAACTGAATTCAAGGTCCAGGTAAGAGATACTTTTATATTTTCCAAATGATGAACTCGAAGAAACTCGGAAAGAATTATTCATCGCTCTTTCAGTGGCCAAGCGACACCGCAGTATGTTTTGGATTCCTTGTCAAGATACACCGTGAGGAAAAATGGCGCCTATTCAAGATCGAATGATGTCTGCGGTCTTTGTCATTGCAAATACAGCATTGGGAATCGCGTCGTATGTCTTCCCTGCCAACACAACGTAAGTATGCTTGAACCGAACTCTTAAGCACTAGTTTTACATAACTTTGGTACTTACGTATTAACGCCATCGAGGCTAGAGATTGGCGGTAATGCGCCAATAAAGAGCGATCTTGTTTACAAAAACCGCCAAATTGGCGGCCCTTAAAAACCGCCAAATTGGCGTTAATACGTAAGTACAAAAACCGTCAAATTGGCGGCACTTAAAAACCACCAAATCTGTAGCTGCGGTGGCGTTGGCGGCACTTAAAAACCGCCAAATTAGCGTTAATACGTAAGTACAAAAACCACCAAATTGGCGTTAATACGTAAGTACAAAAACCTCCAAATTGGCGTTAATACGTAAGTACAAAAACCGCCAAAGGCACTTAAAAACCGCCAAATCTGGAGCCTCGGTGGCGTTAATACGTAAGTACCATAACTTTTAATGTGTCACTTCAGTTTTAATGAGAAATGACCCCAGTGTGGGGCCCAGACGTTTCGAGTTTGTAGTGTCTTGACATGTTAAATCAATCTCTGCCCATCTGGAAACTTTCGAAACTACAAGAGGATTGTTAGGAGTGAATCATTCCACGATGGTCAGCTGGCGGCGACAACATTTAAGCGAGTATGCCCTTTATGTGCTCTTCCATGCCCCGCCAAAGTGAAGACAGATAAACCTCCTTTGCATCACATTCCAACATACGACAAATATTCTTTAAGCCCGTCATTCACGGCCACTTCATGCCGAGCAAATCCGACCACCCCACTCAGATACCGAGTGTCACGCCACCAACCTTCAAGTAGCTGTTCCGTACCTCAGCCAAAAGATGTGAAGTGAAGATTGGAAGAAAGAGTTGTGCGAGAGTCGAGGTGGTGGACGCCATTAATGGGATTGTGTTTCTGCACAGAGTGTGCACGTTTTTGTGGGAGTTCTCGAGGTAAACTCCGAGTAAATAATTACGAGTAATCTTGAGCATGAATCGTAATTGTAACTATGTATATAGCTCCTATATAATCGTATATAGTAGTACTAATAAACTAGTGTGAAAAGTGAATTTATTGAAGGCTGGAGTACACAGTTATTACACCGAGCATGATGTGGAATCACAACACGCCATTTGGAATGAATTGGCGGTCCGTGAATGCTGAAATCCGGTGGAGAGGCTTGGGGTGTTCATGCTCACTCAGGAGTCCGGAATGACTGGCAGGGGATACACTTTCATGGCGTGGAGCGGTCGTGAATGACCGGTCTTAATCGATGAGTTTAAAATTGGAATGGCAGCAGGCCATTTGCGTGGCGTGAAATGGTCGTGAATGACCGGCCTTAATGGATGGGATAAAAACTGGAGTGGCAGTAGGTCATTTGCGTGGCGTGAAATGGTCGTTATTGACCGGTCTTAAATAGATTATTTGAAAATTGGAGTGGCATCAGTCCATTTGCGTGGCGTGAATAACCGGCCTTAGAATCGGAACGAAACAGCTGGTGCGCATTAAATCTGAAGTTGAGGGTCGAACGTCCTCTCACTGGTGTTATGCGGAGCATCAGCCTCGGTTGTCATCCGACCACGGTTCAATACGACTAGATTCGGCCCAGAATAGTCCTTGCGTTGCTTCGAAATGGGACGTTAGTGCGATTGAACTAATTTCATATTAGTAGAGATTGTTTTTCGAGACCTTTATGCTGGTAGTTTGCTTTCTTAATGGAGAGGGATTCTAATTCATTTACTTTTTCAGTTCCACGAATACTGCATCGAAAATTGGTTGAAGTGGGTGAAGTCGACTTGCCCCGTCGACAAGAAGAGCGTCGTGCGGAAAGAGTGCTTGAAGCAAGTCGAAAGTGAGAGGTGAGAAGATTTTAAGTTCTTCAGTAGAACGCCAATTATCCGAAGCCCAATTATACGAACCTCCATTTATCCGAATCGGTATGAGAGAAAAAATTAGGGAAAAAAATGCCAAAGATTGCAAAATAATAGTGGGAGCGCAGACAGTGGTTTGTTGATATTTCTCAACTAAAATAGGGAACGTGCATATTGTATTGTTTATATAGACAGATATACCAATAAAGCCTAAATTTAAAAAAGTAATACAAGCAATCCTATAGTATTTGAAGTAAACGAAATTCATACCGCAAAAACAAGGAATCCATTCTAGTTCACTTTTTCAAGGGCTAGAAACTATTCGAAATGGATTCAAAAGAATATTTAAGGAGTTTTCTGTAGAAGCAGGCCTATTTTTTGCCAAGTAAAAGCTTCTCATAGCCCGAACTCCCCAAAAAATCAACCAGGAGCAAAACCATAAGAACAAACGTCAAAAGAAAAAGGAAAAAGCATTAAACACGCTAATAAGAACAACAAAATACTAGCCATCAAGCTTAATTAATAAACTTTCATAAGGTAAAAGACTTACCCCTTTAGAATCCAACCAGATAAAACTTGCCCGCGCTTTCGAGAAAAGCAAAACAATAATTCTTTCTGCTTTCCTTTTTAAATAATAATTCTATAAAAAAAATTTTTAATCATTGATTGTTTGCAACTGTATTGTTTATATATGTACACTATTCTTCAAGAGTTGAGGTATAACCCGTTTTTTGTGTCTTATATGAAGCGAAGATGAAAATTAAATAAAAATATTAGAATTTGAGCAATTGTACATCAAAGAGTAATTTATTGAATTTTACCTAATTTTAGCACCAAGCATGTTTACAATTAAATTATTATATCATTTTTACAAAAGTCCATACAGACATATATCCCAACTGAGGAGAAAAATTAATGCCAGTTCAACAGAATGGAACAATTGCATAACTGCATTTCTTCCAATATCATGTATCGATCCGTGAAGGCTTCGGCATTCTTCATGCAAGTGGTAATCTCTTCGAACAGCATGTTACTGATGCTTCCTCGAAAATCGAACAATATCGCTTAAACTTTAATATTTGGAACCTTCTATTCATAAACTTTTATGCTCGCATCGCAAGCATTGCATTTGTCTAGTTATAAAAGGAATGATAACTAATTCTACGTTTCATCCGTTTTCCTAACTCTCAGCTGTAATAAGAAATTCTTCAAAACATCGAGTCAGCGATTTACGGATTCGTATCACTGACTCCAGGTAGAAAAATAAAAACTTTTCTAGATCCCTCCAGAGTAGCTGTCAGTCAAAAAATGCTATGTTATCGCTGCTTTCTGTCTACTCAGAAATGCCATTTGCTTTTTTTTTTTTGTTGTTCCAAAGAAAATTCCATCAACTCCCTGGAGAGAGGAGTGAGATAAGAAAAGAATTTCTGTCCAGTGGAGACTGTGGGGCCACAAGACTGGATAAGGGAAGAAATGCGTTAAAAAACATTTCGTATGAGCCTTCTAATTGAAGCTTTTCGATATTTTGGGGAAATATCTTCTCCATCAAAGCACTAAGGTTATTCTTTTTTTTTTTTGTTTAAAAGTAGTTTTATTAGTAATTTCATTTATTCGAAAAACTGGTTAAAATTATCGAATGTGTTGAGTGTGAAAGAAGTCTGCGTGAATTCAAAGCAAAAAAGGCGATCTATTTCACGATCAAGTTTTAATACCTAAAAAAGTTTTTTCGTAATAGTAATTCTTCACAAAACGTATTTATGCAAATAAAGTTTTAAAAATTAAGCAAAAGTAATATAACTAGTAGTTCTGTGAACAGTAACCTCGCTCCCCCCCCCCTAGTTAAGAGAGGTTAGGGTTTGGTGTGCAGCGCACACATTGCGAAGACAGCGTTGTTTTTAGAGAAACCGGACTTCACAATTTGCCTTTCCAGGAGATACACTGGTGTACAAAAGTTTAGCACAATTCTTATGGTGCGACAAATTGAAGGTAAATATGGATAAAATGGTTCGCAATCTGCTGAATTAGCAAAACATTTCTAGCTCTTTTATTTCACTTATCTTTAGGCGGCATATCGAAATATTTTGAAAAAGATGGCACCAAATATGCAGAGAAAAACTGAATCCTTAAATTGGTTATTTAAGAAATATCACGGAGAATATTTCCCTTTTAAATAGGCAACAAATTAAAATATTTTTTCCAACTCACTTCGTTCGAAATAAGAAGATGGAACTCAAAATAACTTGGAGATAAATATTACAATTTGGCAAAGAAATAATATATATAAGCGAAAAGTTGTCAGTTGCCATTGCTATGAAGATCAGAGGATTTATAAGGCAGGCGAAATTATCTTTGGCTAGATCGCATTTCTTGGCGAGAACGTCTGATAATTCCATTTAGGCTCAACAATTACAAGCAAATTTTTAAAGTTTTTTAAATTGGTTACTGGGCCATATAGGGTAAAAAAGGAATGGTTTAGATGGGAAATAAGTTTAAATATAAATTTAGAACTAAAAGATAGCCAAAGATTATAAAAATAGGTAACATTTATTTAGCGAAAAGCGGATAACGATACATAACCATAAACGAACTGTGTTTATTTATAACTCTGATGTCATTATTTTAATTTTTGGTTGCCGCTAAATCTTTTATTATCAATTGATATAATAATTATATATAATTAAAATAATTATTTTATTACCGAATTAAAATAAATAGAAATAAAACATATACACCGTTTTTGCTTCAAGAAATATTTCTGCCAGATTTGAAAGAAATCGAACAACGCATTTCGTCGTAATCGTGTAACAAACATACAGACAGACAAATGCAAAATGCTGAAGTTAAAACTTAGACCTCGCTTCGCTCAGTCAATACTTCAGATCGGAAATGCAAGGAGCCCAATTCGATATGGAAAAGAAATATGGAGGTAATACACCCTTCTAGTGTGTAAAAATACTTTCGTGCACTTAAGCAGCTAAGCAATATTCAGTTTGTAGCGGTTACAATTCACTGCCTTCTCCTTTTTATGGTAGGTGGCGCTACTAGAGCCATCCGGGTTTTTCCCATGATGCCTCTCTCCCTTCTTCTTCTGTGTACTTGTGTTGTGTTGTTGTTCTCTGTCTTGCGTCTTGTACCTTTTAATATACTGTGTCGTGGAACTCAGCCATCTAATAAAAATGGTTCCTCAAATTGAATAAATTCTTCAATAGTGGCATTCTATATAAACATGACTCTCGTCCTTTTACAAGTTTCAATAAACTGGATGTTCATAAAATTATATTTGAATCATCAATCCAGTTGATGTTTTGAAGGTAAAAAAATCTCAAAAATTGCAGAAAAATGTTCAAAATAAGCTATTTAGCACAGAGTTGTTAAAACTAAAGTTCGCCTGTGCAGAAGGCCCTAGAGCCGTTTCTATGGCTCCAAACAAAATAAAATTTTACTAATGTATAGTGCAACGGATGCGCTCTGTGAAAACCGAAAAAAAATATAAAAAATAAACAAAGAAAAAGAGAGAAAAATATTTAAAAATTTTTGTCAAAAGTAGCACTTCGTCATAATCCAAGAGACTTTTGCAGATTTTTTATTACTTAAACAAAATTCAATAGTTCATTTGAGTATTTTTGGTTTAACTGTAAACACTGCCGAAGTTCAATTGTGAACTTAAAGTCTTTTCGTTTATATGTAGGGGAATGTGGGGTGAATCCAGGTAGTGGGGTAAAACCGGGTACAATTGATTCTGGCAAAATTGTTTCTACTTTCTAGTGGACAGATACTGAATTACACTCTATTTACTAGTCACGAAAAACGAACAGTCATAGTGGCGTGTTGCAGCTGTTGAATTCACTGCTTATATGAAGCTTTATTTGTTTTAAGTCGTCAGCTCTCTAATGTTTGTTTGATTCTAAACTATGCTTACTTAAAAATCATTGCACTTTTAAAAACCATTTTTGGTCCAGCTTTTTCCGTAAGAACATTGAACTTATTTTCATCTTATTACACCCCTAAAAATTATTTTAAAATTTTGAATATTCTATAACTTGGAAAATCTGAAAAATTATGATATTTTTCATTAAGAAGAGTATCGTAAAAATATATTACTACTCAGAAATAAGTAAAAAAGTTTTCGTAAATGCATAATGCTTACAGATATATTTTAATAT
>BGPR01003156.1:67936-129136 GCA_013235015.1 Araneus ventricosus | reverse complement strand
CGTCTTTTCTTTCTGGTTTTCAGCGAACGCGTCACTTGAACTAAATCCTAGTGAAATTTTGTGAGTATGCCAACAAACACGACTTGTTGAAATTTCCATAGGCACAAAGTCACTGCAACTGTCTTTTCATTCCATCTTTCTTTCTAAGGGCCTTACCCTAAATGTCTGTCGTGGGCCTCATTCTGTCTAGTGTCGCCAATGTTACATACTTTAAGTTGGCTTGACTTGCTTAATGTCTGCAAAGACAGAATTTCGAAGTAGATTTTTCACAGAATCCCTTACGTTTCAGAGCTTAGAAATTTTGTTCACTCGTCTGTTGTGTGTGGCAATACATTACTTTACTATTTTCGGAACTTAATTATTCGTTAATCGATTCATTAACTTTTGTTTCGATACGAGTGCCCCCCCCCGCAATATTTAGAATAACTAATTTTAAATAGAAGACTATAAAGTAGGAAATAATTATAATCCAAAAATCATTTACATTTTTCTGCACTAATAAGAGTTAACTTTGATAAAATGTTGTTTTTTCAGAGTTCCATTTCTAAAATGTTTCCGAGATTTTAATGCTGGTGATGTGCAGCATATAAAAACACGGCAATTTTTGTCAGAAATATCTTTAACATAGTTGATTCTTTCTTGTTAGGAGGTAACTTCTCAAAAATCAATCTATATATATAAAACGCTAACATACGTGGCACAGAAAAGAGATTAATTTCTCTTATGTCGATAGCAATGATCGGTTTGTTTACAATACAAAACCGTTAGCTTCCTCCATGTTAAACATAACTTCATAGTCATAGCCTGTTACTATATTCTTTCTGGTGTAAAATAAATTTTTCTCGAAAAATATGAGTTTAATATGAAGAATTCACAGTATTTGTTACAATATAATGAAACTTTGGATGAAATTATTCAAAAGGGATCTGTTAGAAATGAAGCTTAATCGAGCCAGAAAACGTTTATATCAAAGTTAAAATGGATTAAGTCCGCGAAGATAAAATCGTGTCAATTCACATGTTGAGGGGGGGGGGGGGCCAACATCATGGTACTTACTGCAGTCGACGCTCGCTATAACGACCACACATTATAAAGACCATTCCATTATAACGACCAGTGATAAAATCCCAACTGTGTTTCCCTGTGCACTCTATGTTATTTTACTTCCGATATAACGACCGCCCGGTGTCGTCTAATACCAATACAACGTCCGAATTTAGCGGACACTCTTCCCGGTATTTTTCCAAAATTTCTTTATTTTCTACTTTATAATCTATTTTAGAAATAGATTTTTAATTGATCAAATTTTATTTTTAATACCAATGATAAAAAATAATTTGAGTATTTAGTTGGAATCTTTTAAAAATAGCCTATTTTTACGGAACTGCTCAGCGTGCATGTGTTCATTTTTTAATTATATCCACTATAGCGACCATTCGTTATAAAGACCTTTTGCTATGGGGAGCAGAGGGTCGTTATAACGAGCGTCGACTGTATTATGGAGATAGTATTTTCGGTACTTTTCTGTTATGCGCGCACCACTTGGCGGTTTTTTTTTTTTTTTTTTTTTTTTGTCTTGGCGAGTTTTCTTGGAGTGCTGAATCGCCAGTTTGGCTCTAGAAGCAGCAGAAAAATCATGGTGTGCCTATCACCGAGCGCCGATGCTCTGCGCGGGATCAGCTAGTTATTTTTAAAACTGTGAAGTTTGTATCAAGTGCGCGCATAAAGTTTGAGTCCTGAGTGCAGTCACACACCTGTTATGACATACCTTCTCCCGTTTCAGGTATCGCATGAAAGTCCAGAGGCTCGTTCTCAAAGGAAAGACCACCAACATTTTCCCGAAAGAGGTTACCAGGCAAATCGAGGCACCTGAAGGAACGAAGGACGAACCGGTCCCTTCCCCCGCCCCTGCGGTGAAAGATCGCCGCAGAGCCGCACCTCCTGGTCAGGCGGACCCCGAGAGCAGAGAGCTGAGGGCGACAGTGACCAGCCCTTTTCGCAAGCATTCGTCTACGAAAAACAGATGCAAAGGTGGGTAGTCCATTTTTAGGCAATCACCCTTAGTCACGGTTCATTTTTGCAACAAATTGCGAAAATCCTCTATTTATTTAACTTTAAGGAATAATATGATCTCTTAGAAATGAAACTGACGTAGATTTACCATTAGTTTTCAACGTAAAAAGAAAAGCAGTTGTCTTGCTCTTTATCCATGTAATTACGCTATATTAATGAAAGTGAATGAATTTTAGATACGAAGTTAAACAAAAAATATAGTTATCATATGAAGGAATTTTCAATGCAATTTATTCAATTCGTGAAAAATTGAAATTTTTACGAGGTTCATATGGATCATATTAATGATTTCATTACATTACACAGGGAACTTTCTTTTTAAAAAATCTCAATTTTTCATATTCCCAAAATACAAAGATATATCATAAGTAAAAAATAAGCAATCAGGTTAGCGGCAAATTACTAACAAAGGATTTTAGCCTAGGGGCCCGGAAACATGTTTACTTCTTTGAACCCCAACTCGGACCGACTTCTCTTTCGGTTTCCACCTTCGCACCACTGGGTGGCGTTGCGCCCGTCCTCACATTTTGTTTCTTCGTTCATTCGTTCGTTTGTTTTATGTGAGCAAAGAACAAACCAAACCCTATGCACTCCGCTTTCGCGCTGCGGCGGCAATGAGTTGCGTGCACACTTTAGTCTCAAAAGATATATAATACAATTCTTTTTATTCCAACAATTTAGATACTCTTTTACTGAGATCGTAACTAATGTAAAACTAACCTGGCGAAGCTCACGGCTAACACATAATATTGAGATAACTCTATTAACGGCCACTCAAACCCCTCTCTCTTGGTTGCCCATTCAACTTTAATGAATTACTTTACTTTCGTCTTTCTGACTTCGGACCTCTTTAAGAGAAAAGGGAGGAAAGAAAGAACAAAAAAAAATCATACACACAAATTTTAAAAAAACACTGGAAATCAGATGGAAATTAATAATTCCTTTCCCACAGTTAATAGAAAAGTGAACTTCTGCATCTCGCGATATAAGGCATTCAAGTGTTCTTTTGTGCCGGCGCTGATTCGGACTCTGACAAAGAAGCTGCTGATATGGGTTGCGACCATCGCCAAATGAAACTTTTTGTCTCAACAGACTTTAGGAAAAATGGATGATATTATTGCACATTCTCAACAACTACTAACAAAAGCATAAGGGGTTTATTTTTCTAGTTAAAAAACAGACAAAACTGGAAAAAAAAATTACTCCCGAGAGAGCTGAAAGATACAAGCAAACGCAAATTGTTTCGTTTATCAAGAGAAAGAAAATTTAGAAGTGTTTTTAACTTTAGATGATTATTAAAATTCGCTTTATCAGATATTATCAATGCGGGCTTGTTTAAATACGTTTTTTTTTCTGCTTCCAGACATGAACCCCCTCTAAGAGGCCAATTTTTCTGTCAACGGAGGGTGGCCGCTCTAGAGAGACTCGAGTGCATTTGTTTTGGTTGCTAATCAAAGTACAGTGAAACTTCGGTTAACCGTCCGCTTCTGTTATTCGGCATGGTCTGAAAAATCTAATTGCTCATTTCTGTACATTTCTACTCTTGTATTGAAGTATATGTTGATCGTTTTGTAACCTTCAATACAATATGTAAGTTCTATTCACTTTGAAAGGATCTTATTTTCCTCTTCGCCCTCAGCCAACGGCGAAATCACGTTACTGTACATAGGTATTAAGCAGTGGCGGACTGGCCAGGTTGCCAGCTTGCCCGATGGCAAGTGGGCCCCCTTAACATAAGACAATCCTGGCCCCCAGGATATGTGTCGACTAAAGATCTTAAAGACCATATTAAGAAATTCATTGTCTGAGGAGAACTTGGAATTCCTGTACGATGCTATGAAAAGGAATTCTAGATGATTTTGATATAGAGTACTTATTAACAGATTTGCACAGTCATCTAGTGAACTCAAATGTTTCCAGAGTTGCCATTAATGAAATGGACCAAATGTAATGTTCGGTACATTTGAGTTGTTGATCTTTGACAGTTAGAATTATTCTTTTTAAAAAATTTTAAATTGGTAAATAGGTTGCACTTTATTTTCACTTTGGTTAAAATATTCTCAATATAACAGTATAGTTCCAAAATTACAGTATGCTATAATACAACCACCAAAATTATTTAATATTTAATCATAAAATTACATTTATATTTGCTATTTATTACTTTCATTAATTAATACGTGTATACTGTATTTAGCAATATATATAATAGAGTTTTAGATTAGGAATAGATTATATTAACTGATTGATATTAATTTGTAATAAATAATATAGAAAAATATATTTGAGATTGTAACGTAGATGTGATAGGGCCCCCATTGTCTGATGGCAACCACTCTTTTCAGACCCAGTCCGCCACTGGTATTAAGAGATTTCTGTTATCCGTCACAGCCCTGGTCCCGACGGTCACGGTTAATCGAAGTTTCACTGTAATTGCGTTGTCTCCAATTCAATTTGTCCGGTGAGAGCGACCTGCAAAGCGCAATAAGCTTTTAATTAGCTTTTAGAGGGTAAAGGATTTTTAAGAGTAGTAAAATCTACATTGATTTAAAGCGATTGCAGACTACTGTAAAAAATGAGTTGATTGTAGAACGGAATCTCGCAATGATATGCAAATGCAGAAGCTGACATAATACGCATGATGTAATTATGGCCAGGATATAAGGAAAGCGTTCGTCATGTTTATGACAATGATGAACGGCACTTTCCCCGTCGACCTCACTCCTGAAACAATAGCATTTTTGCACACGAATCAATTGTCTTCAATTTTGAAAGATTTATTTTTCAAAATAACCGGTAATTTATTTAAAATGCCGCGTATGTACCTGAATGCAGAAGAAACTTTGAGTTATTTTGAAGAACTCCCATCGGATGAGAAATCTGTTGCTTCTAATTAATAAACACGCTCTCAACCATTGCTGAAGCTTTCGCGTGATGTTTTCCTCTTTTAAATCATGATAACTGTGGTTTATTCCCTCAAAAATACTAAATAAAGCCTTGAAATAATTATAAAATCATCCTGAACAAATTTAAAATGTATATATTGTCACAAACATGGAAAGTCGCTTCCCAGCAATGCAAGTCTTATGGTTGGGAAGAGAGTTTTACAAGGTTAAGCATGGAGTGACCTCAGCGACTGTTATGGTACCCCTGACCTTGGCGACCATTTTGGCGATTTGGCGACAAATTTGGCGACCTTGGCGACAAATTTGGCGACCTTGGCGACAAATAGATGAATCCCGAAAGTGCAACCCTTTTCTCGATATTTCCACTAGGAAAGGGAATACACGAGAAAACACCATGTGATGTAACGGCCTGTCGGAGAGAATATTTAAGGACGGCGACTAGATCAGAGGTGTTGTTCGTCTGGGTCTTGGATCGACTGGTTACTTCGCTTTGAAGCGTGAACGTCTTCGGAGTTCTATCCGCTGTGTGAGCTGAGCTGTTATTGTCGCTACTAGTTATTTGCTGACTGTTTGTGTTGTTAGATGTCAAAGTGCTGAACTGTCATTACCTGTGAATTGTTGTCTATTTACATTGGTAATCTGTGCAAGGACTATTGTTTCCTGTACCTGTGCTACGTGTTTTCCTGCATATTTGTAAATAAACCTTCATTCTCCATTTTCCTGCGTGTTGGACTGTTTACACCGTACACCCACGGTAAGACTTTGTGCAACAATATAATAATTGGAGGCAGGATGAACCGATAACTCAGTCCATTCTCGCTTCATTAGCGATTTAGGAAAAACTTTGAAGCGCAGTTGTGAGCTTAATTTTCATTGAATATAATACGTTTTGGTACTCATTTTATTCAGAATTTTAATCTCTACATCTTTTGTGTTTCGACGTTTCTGACAATACGAGTTGTTTTCGATATAATGTTCGATTATTGAAAAACTTTCTATTTTCTGACTACAAGTCTGCACTCCGCCTCTGAAGCTCACCTAGGAAGGAGGAGGAAAACTTAGTATTGTTGCACAAGGTCTTACTGTGGGTGTATTGTGTAAACAGTCCAACACGCAGGATAATGGAGAATGAAGATTTATTTACAAATATGCAGGAAAACACGTAGCACAGGTACAGGAAACAATAGTCCTTGCACAGATTACCAATGTAAATAGACAACAATTCACAGGTAATGACAGTTCAGCACTTTGACATCTAACAACACAAACAGTCAGCAAATAACTAGTAGCGACAATAACAGCTCAGCTCACACAGCCGATAGAACTCCGAAGACGTTCACGCTTCAAAGCGAAGTAACCAGTCGATCAAAGACGCTCTTCTGAACTAGGTGCCGTCCTTAAATATTCTCTCCGACAGGCCGTGACGTTACATGGTGTTTTCTCGCGTATTCCCTTTCCTAGTACAAATATCGAGAAAAGGGTTGCATTTTCGGGAATCATCTATTTGTCGCCAAGGTCGCCAAATTTGTCGCCAAATCGCCAAAATGGTCGCCAAGGGCAGGAGTGCCATAAGAGTCGCTGAGGTCCCTCCATGCTTAACCTTGTAAAACTCTCTTCCCAACCATAAGACTTATATTGCTGGGAAGCGACTTTCCATGATTGTAACAGTATGTTCATTTCCAGACCTAAACTGAAGGTATTAAAACAATTTCCAGCTTTCCACTAATTATTTCCGAATTCGGCCTTTTCTCACGACCCAACTGCTGAACTTTATTATTAGTTCGCGATAATAATACAATGAAAAGTAAATTTTTTATGCCAACTTTTACTCGTTTATGTGAGCAGCTTTGACTTGCATCATGTCTGTGAATATGGAATTTCGCAATCTTTTTTTCACTTATTTCCTGATGTACTAAAGTTTTGAAATGTTGTATAATTATGGGTTCTCGATAACAATACACTATTTTGATATATTTAGAACTTAATTGGCAGTTAATCGATTTATTTGAAATAAATTTTTGTTCCATACGAGTTTCGCCAGCTGAGAGCGAATTTGAGAGATAATTGATTGCAAGATTCTGTAATATTAATAATAAAGAATCGTTAAATATATTGGACGCTTAAACGGTAAAAATGTTTTTAAAGAAAAAGTTTTAAAAGCACGCTTTCATTGGTGCAAAAAATTTGGTTTTACTTGTTTATACACTAATAACAATTTTTTCAAATTTTTCATTAAATTCCGTTAAATGAATTTCCGACTGATATCGCACCTGATAACAGTGACTGAAATGAAATGACATTCGATGTCAGACTGATTGCAACTTCAGCTCTGTTTTTGTAATGAGAGGGACTCGTCTAATCAGAAACGAGCGGTGTGGCAAAACGTTCTTCAGTCGGAATTAAGAAATAATGGAGTTAGAATTTTTTTTTCCCTTGGCGTACTGTGTACTAATGCAAAAGTTAAAGCATAAATGAAATTTCAAGCCTGTAGATGAAAAATTAAAAAAGTTATCCCATGTCCGGCATCCAGACGATACCGGATATTTTAACTAAAAAAAGACAAAAAAAATTACACAAATTTCACTTTAAAATGATTGTCAAAGAGTAATAAAATATTGTAGAAGCCTTTAAAATGGTAAAAAAGGATTAAAAACAAGAAATTACTTGAAAAACAAAATTCACCACCGAGCTCCATTTTGGGAACAACGATGATTTTCTCGATTTTTTTGGAAAAACTAAAAAAGTAAAATGAATCCATGCCCGAAACGAAAAATTCTTGCAACGATTATATTTCTAAGAAAACCGAGAATCAAATTAAAAAAACAATATGTCGTTTCGTCAATTATTGAATTAATAGGAGCTGTTCAAAGTTGATGTCCGGTATACCGGACACCAGGTCTGAAGGGGTTAAAGAAAGTTTCCTTTTAACTTTCATTAAATCAAAATTCTTACAATAATTTCAAATGCAAAATTTTCTACATTTCAACGGTACAATTCCTGTCGCGAACAGAAAAGCGAAGTTTGACTTCTTTTGTCGGAGGTAGACGGAAAAGTAAATTTCACTCCCCTCCGCCATTTGTTCCTTTAATTCCAAAAGGGTTCTCTGCTACCGGGGTGAAAAGGGGTGGAAGAGATAGCAAGTGACAAGAGCCTTTCAGAAAGGTGTAACAAGAGTAGGTTGAAAAATAGACGAAGTTGAGAGTTGAAAATCACTCTTCAGCAGTAACTACTGACTGATTGCAGCAATAAAAAGACTTTCATTTCAAAAGGCCGTTCATCATGATGATTCGCTTAATGTGAATCATCTTTCGGTCTTCAATAGTAAGGGAGTTATGGGAAAATGGAAATTTCGATCCCCCCCATCACCACATTTATGCTTTCTTTGAGCTGGATGACCCTTCTACGAACTCGGCTGAGACTTTCACCCTCCCTAGAACATATCCCTTCCCGGTTCATATCCAATCGAAATCACTCTGGCCATCCAGTTCACAATACAATACAGCTCCTAGAACCCAGAAGTGTCTCTGATCTGATCGTGGTTCCTGGAACGCAGTTGAAAGAGATACCTAGAGTCACTTTCATCGGATTTGATCCGGCGACTGAGACGCTGCAGAGAGGGAGAAAGTCTCTGTTGATCACCATACAACGCATCCTCGGAACTCAACCGGTGAAGCGGAAGAGGGCAGCAGTCTGTCCCAAGTTAACTTGTGAACACGATAACTAGAGTTTATGAAACCGAATGTTAAGGTTGCTACTTTGAATCGATGCGGTGGTCAATAGGCTAACCTGGTTATCCTTAAGTCTATACCACTAGGGCAACAATTTACTTTAAGTTACTGCAACAAAGAGTAGCTACTGCATCTCATTAGGTAAGGTAACTTAGAAGGTACAAACCACCGTTGACAGGTAAGCATGTGTATACTGGCTCGTGCAGGTGTGAGGAAACATCGCGCAACACTGAAGAAGCTAACTCATGATAACAATTATAACTTTAACCCAATGATCCCTATCCCGCCCCAAACCGCCTCATTCTACATAGGCCGAACTCAGGCGGTTTTGGGAGCCTGGGTGAATTTTACTGGAGAAAATTAGTTCCTTTCTTTGTTGACATTTGATCGCGCAACCGAGAGTGTCGTCCTCCTGGAATTTCTGTAGAGAAAGGGAGGATTTCATTCTGATTTCATGAATGAAAATTTACTCCAGTTTTTGAGGCTCTTGAATTCTCACTCTAGCCGGGTTCAAAGAGTTAATAAACTTAACAAGATAAAAGTAAAATAAATGATAATTCAATTAGCATGTCGACAACAGGAACATAAATCATAGCAAGAGCAAGAGAGACGACAGATGATGCTTGAGCCTTTATAGTACTCAGCTCTCTACTGCGCATGAGCAAGGTAGACAGCGCACGCAGGACGAAGCTGCTGCCACAAGAGTAATTTCGGGGAGTAAAACGTTACAGGGACAGTGAAAGTCTCGGTAAGATTGTAGATGAGCCATCCAGATGAAAGAAGGTGGAAAAGAAAGGAGATTCCATTCCCTAGTAACTCTCTTACCAGTGAAGATATAAGATGATTCGAATTCGGCGAATTGTCGCCTTTTCCTAACGAACAAGTTTTGAAATTGAAACTTTTTCGATAGCTCTTCGTCCCATACTTCGACTGCCTTCTAGTATAAGCATGTGTCACCTCGTTGGAAAGCACTCTTCAATTACCTTCTCTTCCACCCTCTTTCATCCTCATTGCTCCAACCCTTCTGACATTAGAGGAGGAAATGACATAGGGGGAGCCCTTGAAATTTTCTTTTCCTTATATCTCCGGACAAAAGGATTGTTCCTCCGCCTTCCGGCTTGCCGACAGGCCTTTTTTTTAACAATAGCCAGGCATGCTGTAACCCTACACCTCCAATGGAAGAACCATCACTGTTTGCAATGAAGTCACTTAATGAAGTGCATTATCTTTCTCATTTTTTTATATCTTACTAGGTTCAAGAATGGAAGAGGTGGTAAAACCTGCGGAAGAGCCATCCACTCCGCGTTCGAGGACAGGCAAACAAAATCCTACTCCAAGGTCTCCAACTACTCCCAAGTCGACGAAGAGCGCTAAAAATTCTCCCCAAAAATTTAACTACCTGGATTTCCTGAAATCGCTCGATACTCCCTGGACTAGGCCTATTGTTGTGACAAGTTATCGGCCTGCACGGAGACACTCGCCCAAAGAAAAAGCGACTTTCAGCGATTACGCGAATGCAGCCAAACAGAGATGCAGCAGAATCAACAAACGAGGCCTCTCGATAGATTGCGAGAGACAGAAGCCGTTTCAGAGGATCACCTCGCGGAAGTGCTCGACGTCTGCCAGCCTGCGGTACTCGAAAGAGAGGAAAGGGGGGTGGATCTACAAGAATGATGTAAATTTGTCTCTTAAAAGAAGCGGCTTGTATAGAAAGCCAAAGACTGCCTGAATTTTAAAGGTCTGATGCCAGCAGTTTATATTGTTTATGAATAAGTTAGTATTTGATTTTATTTTGTTTGTAAATTTATCCTTACTAGATTTTGTAATCAACTTTTGTGACTCAGTTAATTGAATAAATTCTGCACAATCTACTTCTAATTTTTGCGTCACGCGACCAACACAACAATGGATATACAGTTAAAAACCGCTTTACGAGGCTCCGTTTAACTCACTTTCGATATGTCTTGGATATATTTTTTAACGCAATCCTCTTGAGGGTTGGCGAGCGCCAGTGAGCAAGGGACGAAGCCTCCTAGTGCATATTTGATTCTCTTCACTCTATGACGAAATGAAAGTCAGAATGCTCGGTACTGTGTAATCATACGAGAAAGTGGGTGCTGGCTTGGATATTGTTCTCGTCATCTGACCACAATTCAAAATTGCAGGATATGTTTCCATGGCGTAGCAAGGGGATGAATAGACGCCCCCGGTGTCAATCTTATAGAGCACCATGGAGACAAAACGTTAATGCCCTGATGTTCATTTTTTAAAGTCAACTATGGTCAGGAGTCGAAAAAATACCATCGGTCTGAGCTTTGTTTACAAGCTGTACACACTGCGCGTCAAAAATATCATATGATGTCCTGGGCGCCACTTTTCATGACTGATTTTGACTGTTGTGTTGCGTCAAAACGGGACGTCAATACAATTAAACTAAATTAAACAAATGTACTGAACACTGCGCATAAAAGACACGTTTTGGTTTAGAAGCAATGGTGGCTTGTCAACGTTGAAACGAACAGTGCAGCAATATATGTTTAAAGTAACACTTAACAGGTCTTCTAGATCTCTTACAGAATATACGGCAAGTTATAAAAATACTTATTTTTACAAATTTTTAACAGATTTTTATATTTTTAGCGCTCAGTGAATATTTTCAAATTCTTTCAGAATGGAAAGAACAAAATATTCTGATCATTCTTCCTTTGTTTCGTGTTCGTCAGATTTTCATAAGTTCAAGCCAATCCCATCTGATTCCATTGGTTACAATTGAGTAAATACGTGTCGTTGAAGTCACTCGAGTGCAAAATCTATTCCGTCAACACGAAAAGTAACTTAGTCAATCATTCACCCGGAATATCTTCCTTGTTTTGGCGGGAAAAGACAAGACTGTGCAGAACACTTTAGTCGATGAATCTGATCTCAATCACCTGAGTTTCACGTATCGCAAGACCGATTATCGGAAGTTGCGAATGATCCCATTTACTTTTCTAAGAATAATTTTCAGTTCGTTTGTTCAAAACCCAAAAATTCATCACAAATATATTCGAGACTTTCGATGCAACTGTGTTTTGCATTTTGTGCTTTTATTTGAATATTTTGCATTTTGTTCAAAGAGAAGTATGTTTAGTACTAGAGCTGAAAAGAAAGCTTGTAATTTTTCTTTAAGAAAAGGGAGTTTGGGGTCATTTGTTAAAAAAAGATTTGTCAAAATATTGGACGAAGCTTCGAATCAAAGAATTAATAGTTCATTTTCGTCAGACTTCGCAAATGTTTGTATCTGAAAATTGAATGAACCTCTTTGATTTTTAAATCAATTTTATGTTATTTGATTAACTGATTGAGTACTGTAACAAATGGATAAAACAGCACATGAACTATATTCAAATAGCGCACAAAGCAGCACCCCTTAGTCGGGTACCGAGCACTTCCCACCAGCAGGGACTTTTAGAATGTCGTTGAAAACAATACCCTCAACAACTGTACCAAATTTCAAAATTACAGGATTTATTTTTTCTAATAAGCGATTTTTGGCCTTCGTTGACTGGAAACTGCAAAAGCAGCATTTAAAAGTCAGCTATTCCACTCTCCGTTGTATAGAGGGCCCACAAAGTGTCTTTCCAACTTTCAAGATTCCAGTAAGAAAACAAATGTATAAACAAATCTGAAGGAATTGTTATAAAATTCAAAGTAGACACTGAAGTTGTATTTGCAGCATTGAATACACCTCTTTACACGAAGTACATCAAGAAAGTATTCGATTACTTACAATGTTCTCTGCAGCATAGCATAGTCAATGATACAGTGGCGTAACTAGGGTGGGGCAGGCAGGGCACCTGCCCTGGGCGCAATTACCAAGGGGCGGAAAATTAAGGAATGAATTAGTTGTATTTAAGAAAAGGTTCGTTCTCTTTAAGCTCTTATTCCAAAGGTTCTTAAAAATTAAAAAAAAATTTCAACCAAGTGAGGGAAAACCTAAAGAATACAGTTTTTCACAACTCGGAAACCAGCTCAAGCTGCGACAAAATTACAAATAGAATTAATTATATTACAGATTTGATGACTGTAAACCTCATCTATAACTGAAAGTGGGAGCTCGTTTCAAAGGGATGTCCATTTCAAGGATTTGCGTCCTGGGGAGTTTGAGACAAGGGAAGATAATTTAAAATAGATTGTCCCATAGAGTTCTCGTGGTTTCTCCAGGTAAGCCTGATTCATACGGATTGGATATCAGCTACTTCGGGAATTCGTGACAAATAATTGGAGGAAAAGTATTTCCTAGTATTCCAAAGTATCATTCCTAGTTTCGATAAGCAGAGAGTGATGCACGGGAAAAAATGTCACAGATTCCGTTTACTTTCAAGAACAATGAGGGCCCTTTCTTACTAAAAAAAAAAAAAAAGGTTTGGAAAAAATAAGTTTCAGAAAGAAAACCTAGAATCACCTTTCCAAAGTTACAGAGGGGAGAGGGCGCAATTTTGGTATTTTTCCTGGGCGCCATTTTATGTTGGTACGCCACTGCAATGATAGCGATACCATCAGTGATCTTTACTTGTGGGCAGTGATGCCTTATATGCTTTTCCGATACAATATATCGAACAAAGATACGGACATATCCTCACTGAAAGATACCCCCTCCCACCCCACGATCCGCAATGCGTCTTTTGTTGCAGAGTAGCTGCTTTTTAAGGGTTTATTCAACACTTTCGTGAATAAGGCTCCTGAAATGTACAAATGTAATGTGATCTCAGACTGCGCTGATGACAGAGTGTACAGAACAAATTAACATATCTCATCAAATGTCCTTTTAGCAGTGGCGTGGCGAACGGGGGACAAGGGGGAAAGATATGTCCCGGGCGCCATGGAGACAAAACGGTAGAGTGTTTATGTCTCTTTCTGTAAGTGAAGTATCATTAGGGAGAGAAAATATAAAGACATGCCTCGGGCGCCATTGACACGCTAAACCACTGATGACGCCTGAGAGTGAAAAAACCACAATATTTTCCTGGCACCAGCTATCCTCGCTACGGCACTGCCTTTTAGTAATTTTTATACGCTTTTACTAAGTTCGAAATGTTTCATGTTTGTATGTATATAAGGTTGGAATTTTGTGATCGATTTTCCACTCATTTCTTAATGCACTAGAGTTCTGAAATTTTGTATATCTATTGGGTCTTGATCACAATGCAATATTTCAATAATTTTACAGCTCTCAATAATTATTTTAAAAAAATTAGCAAAATTACGTTTGCACTCGGTAGGTTTCAGTGGAGCCATCTATAGTATTTTTGAGAACTAAAATACTTTACACAGTAATTTAAATGTTTCAATATGGTACAATAAAGCATAAGGTCCATTACACAGATCCTATCAGACCTTTTTCAATAAAATAATTGCTTTAGTTAGTTGATGTATAAAATATTTATAATACTGTATTATGACATAAATTAAAGTAATAAATATTTTTAAAAACTTTAAAAAAAACGCTTTTACCAATGCATTAGAAAAGAAAAAAAATTGATTTTTTCTCAAAAATCTGGAGGTCAAAACAAAAATCGTAAAAGCGTGAGGCTCTGAAAACAATAAGAGAGAATCACATTGATTAGCATAAGAAACGAAATGTTATTAAACATTCATCACATAAAATATATTATAAATGTGATTACAATTCTAATTTACTTACAGCTTTTCTACCTGCGTCTCAGGCTTTTCCGATTTTTGTTTTGACCTCCAGATTTTTGAAAAAAAAATATTATTTTCTTTTTTAATGCATTGGTAAAAGCGTTTTTTTTAAAGTTTTTTTTTAATATTTATTTTGAAATTGGAAAGATACTTTGTGGACATCCCATATCTCAAATTATCGGAACTCCGTTTTATATATATTCATTTGTTATTTGAGAAAAACACCTTTATTTCAAAACAGTCCTGAATGCAGTTATTTCCATACTCGTCTAAGATAGCATTATCTTTCTTTTCTTCCCCGAAACTATTAGCTGTTTTGCAACAGTCGATCTCTTTCAGTATTTTCCTCTCAATGTAAAGTTATTGTGTTTGTGAGAGGGAAAAAAGTAACTATTTCTTCATGTATCCGTGAAGTAAACGGATTTGGTGGCAAAGATTAGATATATTAGCTGGATATCTAATAGAAAAATTTTAACATTCCAAACAGTGTTTCTTATAGCTTGAAGTCAGTTTTGCAAACATACTTTTAGTGATCATCAGCATTCCCGGCAGCTCTTTAAATTTTCTGGAATCTTCCAAAGGTTATCGCTTTTGAATTTGTCTTTCTGAGAGCTGAAAAATTAACAAGCCAGAAAACACGTAAATCGTATGCGCATAAGTGAGTGCGCTGGGTTTGACACACCTATAGTCTACGCACGTAAAGATGATTTAAACCAATTAAGAGCAACGAAATGTTTGAAATAAATGAAAACTGAAGCAATCCAATAAAAAATTTCATTTCCGACGCGGTTATAATTCACCGATATCTTTCTTTGCGACATTTTCCCTTAAAATAACTTTCAATATATGCATTAGAACACTAAATATTCCAACATTGTGCCTTTCACTAAGGATTCAGTAGGTTTTTTCACATCTTTTGACAAAATGGTATTCCATAAAGTTCTTACGCAATATTCTTGACTAGTTCCTTCCACTACTTAGAACATTTGTCTTTTCCACGATGAAAATTGCCAGAATTGTTATTTGATGCGTGTACCGCAACACTATCTGCGTCCTAGCATTCAGTGGATGAGTCGCGATCGCAACAATATTTTTCATCAGAAACGATTTCTCCTTTTCCAATAATACAGCTTTCAATTAATATAACTACCTCTTATGCCCGCCGTTGCTCGGGATTAAAATATTTTCATTTCTAATATTTTTGATGCAAAAAACTACGTTTGTATAGAAAATTACAATACCCAAAATTCTTTTATAGTCTGAAGTGTTTTTTAATGAAAACCAGAATATCAGTTGAACCAGACAATTTTTAAAAACCGCCGATAGCTAATTTTCTCCATAAGTTGTTAGTATTTATTGCATAGGTACTTCAAATTTTGTTCATAAATATTGCAGTATAAGAAAGATTTTAACGGATGTTTTGGGACAATTACATAGTAAATTTTTCATTGAGAAAAAGCGTTAGAATAAATATGAATAAAAAAAAATAAAATTCGTCTTCATCCAAAATTCTTCTAATGTGATCTAGCAACAGTTCTTATGTATTCTTGTTCTTCACCAATAAAAAAAAGTGTTATAAATTGTAAATTTTATGCACAATTTAAATTTTGAAAAATTATTAAAATGAGGGCAACGAATTGAACGGAAATGAAAGTTGTGTCAAGAAAATTTAATTATTTAAATTTTTATTATGTGTAAAAATAGTTTAATAGTTTTACGTATTTTCGAAAAATATTACGGAAAATGCCAAAATTTTGCTTGAATTCCAATTAACTGAAATTTTAATAAGATTTGGGGCCTTTAAAAGTTGACGGTTGACTCTCTTCTTATATAAAACATAATTATGAAAATAAGCAAAAAATTCAGAAATAAAGGTAAAGTAATTCAAAATCTAACCGTTGCCTAGCAACGGAGTAGCTATAAATTTGCTTTAGTTCAAAATCGTCTGCACGTAATAAACAATTAGTAAACTTTAAAAAAGTAATAAAAATTGAAGGAAAAACATCACAGATATGAAATTGGTATCAATGAAAAGGTAAAATTTTGAACTTTAAGATGTGTAAAAATATTTTTTGTCGGACAATTTGCTCCGAAGTTACGGCGGAAAAACGGTTTCGGTTAATTCCTAATTAACTGACTGTTTAATTAACTTTTGTACTTTGAAAAGTTCATAGGTGTCTTCCCCTTGTCTTAAATAATAAGTGTGCAAAATTTGGTTGAAAACAGTCCATTGGTTTAGGAGGAGATGTGGAACACAGCCACATACCCACATACATGGCCACAATGACTTTTATTTATATTAAGATTTCCCTGAAGTTTCAGCAAACATACACTCTAATTGTGATATTTCATCTTAACGCCCCAAACATCTAGGAATGACTGAAAAATGAAAGATATCAGTAGGATATTATTTATGAAAGGAAGAATACACCATTGAAGGAGGTCCCACTTGGAGAGGGGGCACCACGATGAGAGGCGCCGAATAAGTAAGCGGGGTTTCGCTCCCCTGGTGGGTACAATAGTGGCTGGGGTTTGCCCTCTGCCGGTGATGGTGCGTGACTCCATCGGGAGGGGTCGAGCCATGGCCGGTGATGGCTACTAGGACTCAGCGCTCGAGCTATTGCAGCGACCGTCACTCAGATACGCTGGACGGCTTCGCGCCAGGTCGAGGAGATTTTGCTATGAATGGAAGAATTTACAGAAAATCTAATAAATTTCTGATGGGAGGAATGTAAATAGAGAAGGTGATAGGTTTATTATTTAGCCGGGATCTTCCGGGTTAAAAAAAATAAAAAAGATGCAAAACGGGTTCATTTTAGGAATGGGAAAAACGTGCCTGTTTTAACCTATAAATTTTTTTTTGTTTCGGTTAACCGGTTTTTTACGGTTATTTTTTTGTCCCTGTTATAACCGGTTATTTTTAAAAAAAATCTAATAACCGGGTGAAAAAAAAAAAAACGGATCTGAAGAAAATCTTGATTTTAGGTTCGATTAGTCTAAAATTCACCAATTTATTAAGCTTTGGATTTCATCATCTTAGGCCAATCAACGACAATCCATTCCTCGAGGCGCCTATTGGTTGGCGAATTACTGAAAGAGTCTTTACGAACAGGTAATGTTTGGCCAATTTATTGATTTCCTGTAAGAACAATATTAATAAAAAAAAAAATTGTCTACAAAACGACGTTTCTTATTTTATTAAAAAAAAATTCCGTAAACCGGTTATTTTGAACGGTTAAAATCGTTAGGTTAAACCGGAGGTAAAAAAAACTATATAACCGAAAACCGGTTTTTTTTTTTTTATTTTTTTTATTTTCTCAATAACCACCATCCCTAGTTCAATAACTTAACTCAATTGGGTACGACGGGAAAGAGATCGGAATTGCGGAATCAGAATTTGAATTATTTCAAGTTCAGTTTATAGCTTCACAGAAATATATTTTGTCCTGTTTAAAGTGGGCGAATTGCTCTCTATGTTCAATTCAAACTGAATCTATTGTAAATTTTTAAAAATTAAAGTTTTAAAATTTAATTGAAATATTTTAATTTTTTAGTGGAATTATCGTTTTGGTGCCCTTTTTAAACCATTGATTTCGTGATTTTTTTAAATCCCGTAGATTTATCGGATAAAAACACGTTTCGCTTATCGTAGCGCCAAAAAAGCAAAAATCGCCAAACTTATTTCTTATTGAAATCATTATACTGTTAAAAGATCGAATCCCGAGCCGAACTAACCAAAAATACACAGGATTATTTTCTGCGCCTAACCAGCATCAGTAATTTATACAAATTTCATAAAATCCACATATTCCTCTCCCTCAAGTCAGAGAAAATTTTTAAACCTGCTTTTATCAGCAATTCTCTCGAAACTCAGTCGGGAAATTTTGGGCTGAATGGAACGAATAAAAATAAGAAGTTCACTAGTACTTAAGTAAAAATTAAATTAAATTATAAGAAATAAATAATGTTAAAAATTAATTTAAAAAGCTAAATGCCAGGCAGTTTCACCAAATTTTAATGACACCGGGCCAGGCTTTGAAAACTCGGTAGTTTTTCCAAATCCTTTCTAACTTTTCCCCACCTTTGGCTGGATAATCTTCACTTTTCACACTAAAACTCATTTTCCTGCCCATATTTTTTTACGTGCAAAAATAGGAAGATAATGTGATTAAATTATATGAAGATTCAACTAGTGATACATTCGTTTTGTTTTCTACTTCTAGATGTCAGCACGACTGCAAAATTTCTAAAGTTGATGTAATTAAAAGTGGGCCGCAAGATGGCGCAAACCTCAAACAATGTAGAGTGAGAAGATGACATCAAACAAAAAATTAAAGGGATGCACTTTCTATTCTCCGATCAGTTCGCATGTTTTTTTGGCGGAGGACGGGACATTTGTTTAAAAAATAGTATGAAATACAGATTTTGCTTCTCTTTGGTTTAAAGGATAAAAATGGACTGTTTTCACCGTTACATAATCCTCCAAATGTAGTTACATGTTATGCATAATGTGATTGTTTATATGAGAGCAGCATAGATCATGACTACTTTAGTAAGTATACCAAAATAAATTGATTCTTAAATTTTAAGGAATTAATATTATTGCTATGGATATGCATATTGGGTTCAGGACTGTATGTTTTAGTAAGATATTAGTAAATCATTGTGTATTATATCCCGTAGTGTTTAAAATGTGTTACAATAACGATATACATATCATTAATTATGGGAAAACGGATGTCGTCGAACGAGCATCCCACATTCCATGCAGATTTTAGAAATGGGTAACAACAAATCCTCTGATTAAAATTGTTGATCGAGTAGAAAATTTTGGGGTTTACTTTGTTCTGCAAATGCAGTTTTCAGTATTTGATTCTGAAAACTCTAAGCTAAAGAATTCTAATTTAAATTTGAGTGACATGAATTTGAAATGAAATAAATCAGTGCTACAGAGTCTTTTGATCTTAACATTTGTTTCCTTCAAATATCTTTTTAATTGAAATATTTTTTGTGTAACTGAAACTGTTTTGTTATCTTCGTAAGAATTTATTTTGTAAATGTGAATTTCATGATAACTATTAACTTAAATTATCAATATTAAAACAATCTTTTAGAAATGTTTTCTTTTTCTTTAATTCTTTAATTAAATTAAGAAAATGTTTGTTATCTAAGAAATTCTGCTATATTTAGACTTTCCTTCTGTGTTATTGTAACCTGCAATAAGAGCATATATTTTATATATTACACTCTTGAACTGTTAAGTGCAGAAATGAGACTTTTAGTAATATTTAAGTTAAATAACCTAGTGCGGGTGGGTACTGTATCAAAAACTTCATAGGATCAATTATGTTTTGTAAACAAATGAAGTTAGAAGTGTGCCAAATGCACAATATTATGTTGATCTGCAATATGCGATTTACATGGTATCTACATCTATTATATTTGTCATTCACTACAACTTACATTTTCTTAAAAACTTCTTTAGAGTTAACATTAATATTTTTGCTCTTCATGTTTATAATAATAAAGAATAATAATGATACTTTTTTTTTAATTTGAGAAAATTTTCAATGAGAAAATGGTTTTCACTTGATTTCAAATGTATGAGGACACAGTAAACATTTTTAGGAAAAGTTAAAAGTTTATGATTTATTCGGAAAAAAATATTTAATAATATAAGATTGAGATTAAATGGATTATAGATACAATCATTTGAGTGAAATAAATTAGATATGTCCTTTATGTAATATTAGCTTGCAGGTTGTTTTATAGGTATTATTGATATGAAATATAAATTTTTTTCCTCCACTTTTAAACATTAATATTTCTATTCATTGCTTGCTCAAAGGATATTCCTTTTGAAAAATCTGTATTCATCTTGTATTAGATTTCTAATTTAAAACTTTCATGTCTATTTACATTTGAAAATTATAAAAATCTGGATATATGTGATTGAAATTGACTGAATGCCACCTTAAGTATTATTCACACATCTTTACTATCATGCACAGTTTCGTATAGAATATAACTTGCATGCCCTTCCTATCGTTCATTAACATTGATTTTTGTCTAGAATTTGTGAAATTCGCAGTAAAATTACTGTCGACTCTTGCCTCTCTTTTCAAAGCATGACACTTCATAAGCATCTGAATAAATGAATCATTATTTTAGGTTGTAAGGAATTGCGGGCTTGGATTTTTATAAAGTCTGAACCTCTGATTTGAATTTGGTAATTTCTGTTAAAGACATAAATATTTTAATTTTCTATGTGTTAAATCAAAAATTTTAATTATTTTGTAATCATCTATTTTTGCCTTAAATTGTTTTGTGTCATTATTATTATTGCTTCTGATTGTGAATTATGATGAAAAATTACACTATTTGAACTATGAATAGAACAATCAAGGAAACCATTATTGTTTTGCTACATTTGAAAAAGTTGATCTGCTTCTATTCTCTAGATACATGATTTGAATTGTTCTACAATTTAATTATGCTCATCATTGTGTTCTCTAGATTCTTTATTATTTGCTGTGGTTTGAAGCAAAATAAATAAAAAATAGAATTATGAATCTAACCTTGAAAAGTTAAGGTTTTTAAATGATTCTTTTGAATTTCATATGTTTATGGTTGTGTGAAATTATATCAGAAATCTGTGTTTAGAACATTGCATGTTTTATGAGTTTCTAAGTTTTGATTTCATTTTTTAAAATTCTAGTAATTATCATACTTTTTTAATTAATTCATTAAAAATGAAATTTTTGTTTTGGTGATAATAGGAGCTTTAATTATTAATTAAAAAGTAATTCGTATGCTATTGACAAACTGTATAAAATCATCATGTGACAGAATAATCATTATGTGAGATTTTTTGAAAATTAGATTTGTTGGCAAATATACAAATTTTTCGGTGTCATTTTCGAATATTTAATCACAAGGTCTATTCAGTTATTGAAATGAAATAGCATAGCATTATTCATCTTTTAAAAAACTTCTGGAAGAATCAAACATTGTACAGCTGTACTAACACAGATTTCATTTAATTTTATGAAATGTATATCTAGCTTTTTTTAAATTCAATTTTTATAGATACTGGCTTGTTACAAAATAATTTTGAATTTAAAATTGCAAAAATAAGTAGCATACTTTTTTGTGTATTCATGCATGTGCCAAGTCTCTAGCTGCAGTTTGTAACAGGAAATGGGTGATATTATTCTAAACACAACCAGGTTTACTTATTGTTTAAATTTGGTATTCGTGTCTTTAAAAAGTGACATAACATCTCTCGGAAAGTATGATTTTTTCCTTGTAAATATAGGTATTTGAAATTTAAACATTTAACCTAATATTTTCATACTTTAAAAATATTGTATAATGTTCGAAATTAATTAAATTCTGCATAAAAAATGCACTTGAGATATTTCTTAGCTTTCTATTTTTGAATGTTGTACAATGTTTTTTGACATTTTTATATGTCATTTTTTCTTCTTTTTATTCAATTCATATCTATGCCTTATGATTCTGGGAATTAGGTTATTTGTTATTACTACTTATTATCTTGACTGTCTTCTTTTTTTGCTTAAATTTTGATTGCCTTTCCACTTTGGAGACAACCATAATTCTATTTAAATGCTCGGAATTAATTAGGAAAGTATTGTTGAACACCTAAAAGGAATTCCTCCTCTGAAGATTGACACATACTGGTTCTTTCATATGCTAAATAGTTTTTGATGAAGCATTCTTGAACCTATACTATTTACATTTTCCTTTGGTATTGTGTATGCAACAGTAATTAGTAGGATGTGTTATGGTCAATGTGAACAATCAGTTATTATGTGTAATAATCAGATCATTAAGTGGTTATTATACATAATAACCAATTATCCACATTGACCGTAACATATATACCAGCATTTTGAAAATATGCCTATTTCCTCTGTTTCAAAAACACTTTTTTCCCCTCTAAAATATAGCTATATCTAAAACTGTCATTTAATGGTGTATAATTTAAGAGGTTACAGTATTTATTAAAATTCTCAATATTGTTCATATATTATTTATTTATGATCTATATTCAATGTGAAAGGATTTCTACAGAAGATCATAAAAATATATCGTAAAAATATAAATGCAAATTTTAAAAAAAACAACCTTTATATTTATCTAAGTCAGTGGTGCACAAACTGCTTTCGTTTCCAACTCCCTCACTTTGTGTAAAAGAGCTCGCGGCTACGTTTTTTGAAGAAAAGTCTCATATTTTTATAGTCAAATTTCTTTGAATTTAACAACCCATAAAATTTCTCTCGCAACCCCCACAGTGGTCACAACCCATGGTTTGAGCACCACTGATCTAAGCAATTGAGTTATGATTTGTTAGTTCAACAGGATTGGAAAATGCACCAAACAGAGTAATCTTGTGCCCTTACACATAGACTTTTTGGCTCATTTCTCAGTGAAAGGTTATTGTACTTGGTGTTTTGCACATTCTGCAAACATTCAAACTTGGCTGTCTATTTAACAGACAAGTGCCTAAGTAAAATGTATGATGCATTTACCTAATTTTAGCATATTAATTTATATTCTTATCATTAATGCTGAATTTTTTAAAAAAGCAGTAAAGGAACAATATTTACATAAAAAGATAAAGGGTATTATATATTAGTTTTCCCAACTCTTTGCAAGGAAACTTGTTGTTCCTTTTTTGTATAATGAAACAGTTTGGGAAACTACCTGATCTGGAGTAAAATCATTGTCATTTTATACAAATATGTGTAGTGGCAAATAAACTGCCATAATCAAACTTCATTTTACTTTGAGTTTTTATGCTACTTCTTTAATATGATTTTTTGCCACAAACAATTAAGTTTCGAATGTAATTACAGAGGTGATTGTGATCTGGATTTATCCAGAATTCTGGATTTTTTACATTTTCAAATCTCAAATTTTAAAACCTCAAATTTTGTTTCTGAGAAAATACATCTTTCCAAGATTTCTCATATGGATGATATTATACCAGAGAGGATATAAAATATCCCTAAATGTTGATGATAATTTTAATGCCCTGCAGTCTCTAAAATATTATTGATTCTCATTAAACAAAAGTAAATGTCAGAAAATTCCTCTCAAAATCCTTTTCAGAGGAATTTTTATCTGTGGTAAATATCTTGGAGATAATTTATTGGACAGCTGCATGGCTTAAATGTGCTCTTCTCTCTTTATGCTAGCCATTCTTGATCTCTAAATTCACCTCTACAGTTTCGTATGTAATACTGAAGAGGAAGTAAAAGGCCATTTTCTCCATCAAAATTTCATACGGATCCAGCTGAACTTTCAACTGTTAACATATAATGAATTTGTATTAGTTCTTTTTTTTTATTTGTGCTTTTTTCAGTTATTTAAATGTTTGAAAATATGTCAGGTTTTTACTCATGGAAACTCGCTAGATTTTTTTTTTTAAATAGGGTCACAATCGTCTTTGTGTTTATTTCATAAATCTTAATTTTTGCATCCAAAAATTTTCATGAGATAATGTGCATTTAGTATATTTTTCACTTGTGCTTTTTGTTCTTTACATATCACTAAAAATAAATTATTATATATGGAGAGTTCAGAGTTAAAGCGAAGTATGTCCATTGCCTTCATTTCTGAAAAAACAGATCACTAGGTTAATTAGCTGCATTTAAAATAACATTGGACTTGAATTGTTCTTGCTGCCTTGTGGATGCAAGTTGAACATTGGACTTGGATTGTTCTTGCTGCCTTGTGGATGCAAGTTGAACATTGGACTTGAATTGTTTTTGCATCCTAGTGGATGCAAGTTGAACTTTGGACTTGAATCATTATTAAAAAGAAAATATAACATTTCTACACCACCATGGCAGTGTTAGTGCAAAATATAGACTTAAATCACTTTAACTCTGAGCCCTTTATATTTAAGAAAGTATAATTGAATGACATGTGTACAGTTCTTATGTATACAAACAAATTATTTTAAAATGTACTAATTCTAACAATTTTAACCGCAGAAGTGATTTCTTTTGTGAATGTTGATTTTATCTTTGGTTTTACAAGTATTTGCTTCTGAATTTCACTGATTTAATTTTTAAAAAAAATATCAATCTTTTTTTAGTTTAAGAATGAATTATTTAGATGATGAGAGCTTTTCAAATCTTGCAGTCCTAGTTTGAATGGGATCATAATATCATTTATGCCTGGAAACATTTTTTTCTAAGCATAAAAATAAGAGCACTATGAATTATTAAGTGATTTTATCAAAAAAAAAATTATTTTTTATTGTGATTTAGTATGCTGAGAATTTTGTAAGATTAAGACTAGTGTAAGTTGTAAAAAATTTTTGTGAAGTAAAAAAAATGTAAGGTAATTTTATTATGCATTAAAAACTAAATTATAAATGAGTACTAAACATAAAAATTACATAATTTTGTTGTTGATTCCTGTTCAGATTTTATAGTCGTAGAAAGCATAATAAATTGAGACAACAATATTCAACACACTACTTCTCTGTTATCTACTTAATATATGATTCGAATTTGAGAGGGTTTTTTTTCTGATTATTTGTACTAGCTTATTCTGAAATGTTAGACTAGTTTGTTCTGTAAGTATTCTTTATTAGAATTTAAATTATCCGAAAATTCTATTATGCAATTATGCAACTTCACATAGATTTGCCCTTGGCTTGTTCTTGTCCAAAAGCTTTTTCTTGCATACCATATTTTTTCTTGAGATTTTTAACTTTCAAAAATATTGCTTGTTTAATTTTGAAAGAATTTTATGAAATAATAATTAAATTAGTAAGTCACTGAGTTAATAAATAATCAACTCAGTAGGTTATGATCTTGCAGAGTTCTACAATAAATATTGTTTAATTTTCCAGGAAACTCATTCCACTTCTGATTGTTTATCTCTTCTAAAACTTTAAAAAGTGGGAAATGCTGGTCTCATCCTCTCACGCTTCAAGCCATGCTGCATTTTCACGGAAGTGCATCCTCACCCTCGCTGTCGGAATCACTTTTGGGTTTAGCTTCGCTTATGTGTTACTCAGTGTAGTTGCATGGGAGAAGACGGACTATTTTTCAAGTGCTCTCTGGAGTATGTCGCCCCTAGATAATCATTTGCATCACAACGATCCGCATTCGCACGAAGATTTAAAAGATGCTGCTGGTCCGGAATCGCCAGTCTCTTTTCACAAGTCGGATGAAGAATTTCATAAAGGTATCGTGCCCTTCTTGCTCTTTTGTTGAAAAAATTACTGAAATCCTGTGAGTTTTAGGTAAACTGTAACTTTAATCCAAGTTTTAGGTAAATTGTTATTTTAATTCAATTTTATTATAGTTTTGCTACATAGAGGTTGTGTTTTAGTTCTAATAAATGCATTGGTGTTTGTTCTTTAATGTTTATGATATTTCTTTCATCATACCTGCGTGTCATTATGAAAAAAAATTTATATCACTCAATTTATAGAGTGGTTAATAAAATGAGTAGAAATAACCACCTCTCCTTTAAGAAAAGTACACCTCTGAAATACCTTCACGAGACAGTTTGATTTATTAGTTGTAGATTTTCCATATTCCAAACTGCTTCGGAGAAATGCCTGATGAAATACTGGAAAGTAACAATAGTTGTTAAGGTGTATCTTTAGAGGGAAATATGCTGTTTAAATGTTTTGTCCATTTCCCAAGAAAATTTCTTGGAGTAGTGGGTGCATTTAAAAATGTCTCTAAAAGTTTTTAGAATATTCTGCAGTGCGAAAATAGGTATGTCAATCTGAAATCGAAGAGCTTTTTGGGTTTCGTCACGACTGCAACTATTTTAAGCTGTGTTTGCACTTCCAAGTCGACCTTGGGGGAAGAGAATGCGGCAGTCCAGGATAAGGAAAAATATTCTTTTCCTATTTTCATTAATTTATTAGATTTGATTAATATTTTTAGGTTTAATTGAGAAGTGTGTGTGTGTGTGGGGGGGGGTCCACATACCATTGTTTTGCCTGGAGGCTCATAGCCAGCCAATTTTTTGGGATAGGTTTCAGTCTTCATGATGCTTTGAAGTTATTTTATTAAAATAATTTTGAGGCACCTTTATAAATATCATTTTTTAACTTCGTTGAACGTCTTTTGGAAGTTCAAAAATATTTCAAATGGGTAAATTTTAAAGATTTAATTGAGAAGTTTGGCCAGAAAAGTCTTTAAAAGGCAAAATAAATAATATAATTTTCAATTGTTTAAAAATGAATTGCGATGTGTGTGACTGTGCCAACTGCAAAGTGATGAAATTTTCAAGTGATATATATAGTGATTTTTTTTTTTTTTTTTTTCACCACTACTCTCTAGAATTTTTCAAATCTAGTTAAGTATTTTTGTACCAACATTCTCTGGGCGCCGTTTTCTCTCTCTGTCTTTCTCTCTATTTTGCATCCACGATATGTTATTAGTGAAAGGTAGTATACTTGAACGAGTTAATGAATCGCATTTTCGTTATTATTTCCATCTATTGCTGATCTTTGAGGTGTCTATGAACTTCTAAAAGTCATTCAGGCTTAAGTCACCAAGTCCAAAATTATAATTTTGAGTTATAGTCAATTTAAACTTAATTAATTTTGAGTCGTTATGCTAAATAGTAAAAACAGGGTGGCGACAGAACCTGGAAATCAGGGATATCAGGGAAAAGTCAGGGAATTTTATCTATCTGGAAAAGTCAGGGAAATTCGTAAAAATATCTAAAAATCAGGGAAAATTAATAATTATTATCTATAAATTAGTATCTTATGTCTAGCATTATTTGTATTAATAAATGGAATTTTTTTAAAAAAAACTTCATTCATAAAAGCATAAGTTTTTGATTGGAACAATTAATTTCTTATGATTTATTGAAGAATAAAGATTTGAAGTAATATTTTGGCAGTTTCTCTTGTTTAAATCTTTGCTAAAATGTATATTATTAGGTACGTAAATTATACTATTTTTGTATTTATGCTGCAACATGCTATTCTAGTACTCATGAAAAGAGCACTAATTAGTTATTGAACTGTTTAAAAGTTTTGAACAAAGATCATAATAACATTTATTGTTAATATAGTTTAACTTGTTTGCAAAGAATAGTTTTAATGTTTCTTAGAATTCTTATGCAGTTTTAGAAGCAAAGTATTTTGTTAAAATTTCCAGTATGTTTTACACATAAGAAATGTAACATACTGTTTTAATAGGTTTTTTTAGGATGTTCATTCCATTTTTTTAAAATTAAATTTCATAAAATTATTTTTTCATATTAAATAACTGGTAAAAGTGTTTTTAATAATGTATATTGTACTCATACAGTGATTCTGAGTAGGGAGAAAGCCAGCAAACTAATACAATTAGTAGCCGTAAATCAGGGAAGTGTTGTAAGTTTAGTCAGGGAAATTTTTTTCACAGTTTCTGTATCCACCCTGAAAAATTATTTTACAGATTTCTTGCTCCTATGGTTGGTTTACTGAAGTTTAGATAACTGTTTTATTAAGGAAATAATTAATTGGGAATTCT
The DNA here is from genome assembly GCA_013235015.1 of Araneus ventricosus. Lineage (NCBI taxonomy): Eukaryota > Metazoa > Arthropoda > Arachnida > Araneae > Araneidae > Araneus > Araneus ventricosus. The sequence continues at coordinate 101,212 of BGPR01003156.1, read as the reverse complement.
AATCGGCTACAAGCAGTCCATCAAAATGTTTATTGTGGACTTAATGACTTTGTCTTGAATGATGACAATATGACTTAGGGATTGGATTTTAATAAAAGATCATGATGCTTGATGACTTAGTTGGTGGTTGCAGAAATCGAATAAATTTGGGAGGGGGGGGGGGTGCATTGAATGTTTTCTAATTTACAATTTTTCCTGGTAATTAAGTTAATAAAACCTTGGGTCGTTGACCACCATCCCTAGTTCAATTTATGGAAGACTGAAAATCTCTCTCATTTGCATAAAAACAGCAGTAAAATTTATTGTTTACTGGTGAAGATAGTATTTCACATATATCATTGGCTTTGTTATTACTATTGCAGCTCTAGTTAAAGCGGTGGGTGCGCTTACGTAAATATCAGGTGAAAGCTGTTTTATAGATACATCTGTGTAACAGCTGTAAAATTGAATGTGTGTACTGAGTAAATTTAACTTTGAAAAGAAGTTGTATTATTATTTTTTTTCCCATCCGTCCTCAATAAAAGAGCGTTGGAAGATAACAAATTCTTAAAAGAGCGTTTTTATTAAAATAAACAGAACGTCTTTCATTCGTGTTTCTACTCTTTTTTTATTATTATTATTCTTTTACCGCAAGTTTTCTCTTTCCGTTTTAAAAAAGGGCACCCAGAGACAACTTGACAGATAGCTTCACAACTGTATTGCGAGTTACGGAGCACGGCCGTTTCATTCTGAGTTTAATTTATTTTAAAACGATTTCAAGAGGGAAAAAATTAGAAACTGAGCTTCCATTTCCTAGTTATTATTGAAAAAAGTTCTTTTGTTGATTGATGCCGGACCTTTCTGTGTTTGATCTGATCGGCATGTTGTAGTTCGCAGACCGCAACCTCTGTGTTTGGGGCATAAGAGGTCGTTTGTGTTAATGCTGAAATCGTAGAAGCATTGTTTTGTTTCTTTGTTTTTAAAGAGTTTCTCCATTACATAAATTCGATATGCTTGGTTTATTTTTTTTCTTTTTCCGACACCAGATATGCGTGGAACAGAGTGGTTCTTCTTTGTTTAAAATAGTGAAATGGTGACATAACCGTGACCACGAAAAGCCTTTGTTATGTGTGTTTGGTACCCAGTTCGTTTTTTATTTTGCAACTGTATTTTATTTCATTTTTAAAAGGAAAATTTGCGTTTTCTTTTTCCTCCTTCTCACCTCCTTCTCGAATGTAAAGTTTCCTGCAATAAATTGGTGGAATTTTTTATTCCGGGTAGAAGGAAAAAATGCCCTCTTTGCACAGCTGCATGTGAATGCATTTTCTAGAAATTGCACTAAAATGATTGTGCGTCATAATTTCTGCCCAGTTGTTCTTCAATGTGTAGATCAAGAACGATAAAAAATGCGTTTTCTAAATCGCAATTTATTAGACAATTATTTAAGATCGTTTTATTGCTTTATAGGGACATGAACTATGAAGCGTTTTTCCTTCATTTGTCAGGCATGCTATGAAATGTTGTTTATTAGGTTTTAGCATCTGTAGTAAAATAAACTTAAATGTTTATATGAAATAATTAAAAGCAAATATAGGAAATGTTTGCGTTTCATCATTGGCGATTGATGCTGTTTGAAAGAAAAATTCAAAAATTTATTTAATTTTTCATTGAAAAAATTGAACTCTCTAAATTGTTTGGGAGTTCTTTGTGATTGCAATTTTGTTATGGTTACAGAATTTCATTCAACAAATATTAATTCCTAGTACCGGCTATTATAGATATAATCACAAATGATTAATATTGCGTGATAAGTTGATTGTTCGTGGAAAAGTTCAAAACGCGAAGGAAATTTAAAACAGTCTGTGTAAAAAAAACATATCCTTGCGCTTAAAATAATCTATCATTCGATGCATTGCGCTTTATTAATGCATAATTTATTTTTTTCACGGCTTGATAACCCCAACTCTAAATTGATTGTTAAAAAATGTCCCTTGTAAATTTGCGAAACATAAAAAGAAGTCAATTTGAATTTGTGTTCGTCCAAATAGGGTTTTTATCGAAAATATCTTTAATCGTTAACAGGCAAATCGGAACATCTCTTTTGTCATGTTTTATCAATTCGTGATAAAATGGTTCGCTCCTCTTTTGGTAGTGGGTGGGAATGATGGGATCTTTATCAGAGAGACTGCATCATGAAACACGAGAAAACAATTTGAATGTTCAAATATAGCTTAATGGAATCGATTCATGTTCGTTCACATGTTGCATGCCAATGTCGTTTGGCAATTCACTGCAAGTCTTGCGGAGGGAAAATGGACGCGACTTCACCGCAGATTGTAAGACGCGATATTTGTCATTATCGACGTTGTCGTTTGTGACATTACGTGAATTGATGTAATAAATAAGTAGATGCGTGTAACTCTCTGTATCGTTTAGATACAGTCGTGTTTCGCGTGAAGCCGAAAGTGATTGCCTTATCAGTGCCCCGCTTTATGAGGAAGAAGTACGGAAATGATAGATTGAAGAGAGAGAATGCCACTTCGGAAATAAGGTTGACATCGCAACCTTCCTACTTTCGCTATCTCGTAGGAGGGAGAGAGAGCGATTGCGTGGAGAGAGGCACCTGGAGGGTTCTCGCGTACATGTGAACCAAGCTCGACGAAGTTCATGCAATTCTCACAGTTTTGTGGTTGAAGGCATTATTCCGATTTCCCTTCGAAGAATGCGTGCTTCGATGAATATTTTTTTCGGTTGATTGACTAGCAATCCAACTTTCACTCGGTGTTGTGACTGAATACTCTGTATGTTTAAATAAATATTCGGCTTGTATTCATTTTTTGGCCTGTGATACCATTTCGTAGCATTCGAATAATCTTTCGTATCAGTGGCGGCAGCCCCCCAGAGCTAAACCAAAATTCTTGATTTTATTTAAAATTTCTACAACTGTTTGTTCTTAATTTTCATTTCTTAAAAATAAATAAAATCGTGACAACATTGCTTTCTGGCTTGACAGGCTCGAAAATTCTCCCACTTTTCTAGTCATTCCACTTGCACTTGTAGAGCTGACGCGGTCGAAAGCATTTTTTGGCTAGTTCTTTCATTGCATTTTTTATTAAATTATAGAAAGTATTGTAGGGTTATTTATGATTCCTATTGCCAGGCGAGGAAAATCTGTCAAGTGAAAGTGTTTTGGTTTACATAAGCCATGATGTTTGACTTCCGTCTATACGATGCAAACTTTTTATGACCTCAGCCCCCGACCCGTGTCCTGGATTCGCCACTGTTTCATATGGATTTCTACTTGCAATTTTGGCTAGAGAGGGTTTGATAGGGCCTTGATTTCAACATGATCTGGATGCAAATTTAATTATTCTGGTTGCAGTTAATTAATATGGAATAAATGAATAACATGAAGTATTTAAGGTTTTTTTTTTTCCTAACCAACTATAATTTGGAAAAAAAAAGGAAAGGGTTAAAACTATGTAGATTTTGTTTTTTCGGTAATCTTCCGAACAACCTAATATGCGATCCTTGTTTCTTCCTTTCTCTGTGCTTCTTGGATATTTCTTCAGTCTCGGACCTCAATTGCTGTTTCTGGCTGGATGTTTTTAATTGATAGAGGTTAAAAACAGATATCGTGGTAATTATCAGTGTTGTAAAAGCAAAGTAGTTGTATCCTACTGACACAACCGAACGACTGTTTCGTTTATATCGATGTCAAAGGTGAAGTTTCCAGATGAATTCCTAGTTTGATGCCCAAATCCTATTGGTTGTTGATAAAATAACATTTATTTTAACTATTTCTACAGCATTTACGGTGGAATATTAGCGGAGAGGGGCATGTTTCAACAATTTTAGTATAATTTCATTTTTGTAGAAAGTGTTTTTTTCAATTCCTACTATTAGTTCACACTCTCCCTATATTTATATATCTTGTTCAAATTTTGCAATCGATTTTAAACTAACTTCCCGATGAGCTGGAGACTTGAAACTTTAAACATAGCTCAGAACTAGATGACAATGCACGCTTTCTTGTGTGTCTGTCTGTCTGTTTGTCTGTCATTTCATATTTTGCATGACGCATTCGCAGTACGTTTTTCATTATATCTCGAAAACTATTAACATTACAGACTTGGTTCTTGGGTATATGGATGGCCCATGAGATCATCGAAGCACCCCATATTTAGCGCAGTACGTTTCTCATTATATCTCGAAAACTATTAATTATTAAAGTAGAAATTGACTTTAAATTTTTTTATATTACTTGTTTATTTCAGTATTCACTATAATTGCTTACAACAGAATCTTAGACAGCTACTCAGTTTGTGTATCAGAGTTCTTGGTCATGGGGCACTTTTCAACATGGCATGGGGCGCCTTTCAACAAATATGTAACGACTCATTTCACTGAAATGAACATAAATTTTATTGAAATATAACAAATGTACAGAAAAAAATCAGCGATCTGACAAAATTTATCTGGGTTTTAGGCTAACTTAATTTTTTTTTTTTCATTGTTTGTTCCAGTCATTTTGTGCTACTTTCAGTCTTGGCTGAAATGTCCCCATTATTCCGATAAGTCATAAGGCCCTTAACCCAGTGATTTCCAGCTATATTATTTTCATTCCAACTACTTGGAGTGCTTGAGCCCAGGCATTTTGAATAATCGTATGCAAGCTGTCGTACTTGTTTGTAAGTCAGACCATAGTTCATATTTGAACTTTTAATAATAGAATCACAAAGCATTCTTTCTTGATCTGTGGTGAAAACTTGTCGGCATGTATACTTGGAGCTAAAGCAGTTGCATGAAGTATCCAATGTTATGTTATCATCAAGACCAACTGTTTCACTTTATTTTAAATCTATAAATTAACGTAGAATAGGGCATTCGATATAAGTCTGCAGCTGCTTTAAAAGACACGCCATCTTGAACTGCTTGTGCATAGCCTTTGAAATCTCTTTCTTCTGGCTTATTATGCTTCTTTATATAAGTTCAAACCATGTTGCCCAAGTCTCAAAGTTACTTAATTAAATTAATACTTCCTTAACATGAGGGATACATTTTAATAGTGTTGAAATGTGCCCCCCGATGTTTGTTGAAAGGTGCCCCACGTTTAGCCATTAAGTTTAAAGTGTTATAACTCTCTTTAGAAAAGGAATTAATAGTATTGTTAGATGCAGAAAATCTTAATGTGGTGAATAAATCCAACTTATCCCAATGAATATGAAGTAAGAAAAAATCAGTTATGAAAAGAAATTTCAATTTTTACTTAGAACTTAGAAGGTCACAAAACGTATCTCATTTCATAGCAAAGCGCATGGTTTGAGACATGGAATGAAGCCTATTGCCAGAAGATGTTCTCTTCTGAAACTTGATCAGCCAATCAAATAGCATTTCCAGTGGAGAGAAATGCTAACTGTTGTAAGTTTCCCCCCTCTCCCCATTTATTTAGTTTTTTTAAAAGAAAGCATTAGGTTTCGACCTTTATATCCCGACGGCACTTAAAAATCCCACTTGAATCACGCTTATATCTTTGTAATATGACCTTTTTCTTTGACGGAATTCGCAAAAACGCGATGAATGTAGTTCCAAACGCAAGCAGTAGATAGCAACTGAAGGCAAAAATTTAGAAAATTATTAATTTAATTAAGTAAGTTATTTTAATTAATTAAAAAAAATTCTCATTCCTGGTGTTATTCTGCTCCAAACTTTATCTAATGGTTCAAAAATAAAATTTCAAATTTTCTGATAAATTAATTCGGGATACAAAGGGTCGAGTCCATTACATCTAAACATGCATTTAAGGTCGAGCTGTTTTTTGTTGTTTTCACACTGTCATCTGCTTGATGAAGTTTGAAGATTAGATTTGTATAACTTCTTTTATGTTTACTATCCATTGTTTATTTAGTCATTGTGATTTTGTGCAAATTAGAGACGATGGATCTATTTAATTTGGATGGATTATTTTCGTCCTGGTCTTTGGTTTTCTTAACGATGCTATTGAGTGGTTGGACGGACTGTACTTTCTAAGCTTATTTAGTTGACTGCAAAAATGCCTATTCTTGGTATGGTCTATTTCATGGCGGGCCGCGGTGGCCTAGTGGTAAGGTCTCGGCTTCAGGTCGAAGGGTTCAAAGTATGGAACCCGATTCCACTGAAGATCCACCGTGTATGGGGGCCTGTTGCACGTTAAATCATATATAGTGGGTCAAATGTGGTGCGGAAGTTTAGAGAGGGAGGTTGCCAGCTCGGGTGTCGTCCTCCTCATCTGATCGCCGTTCAAAATGTCGATGTTCGTCCCAAAATAGCCCTCGTGATGCCTCAAAAACGGGACGTTGATATAACTGAACTAAACTTTGTATATGGCTACTTTACTCGGTCTTGGGCATCTTCTGAATGCAACTGTTCCGTGGATTGTTCTTCCAGGAATTCGAGCTTCTATGACCATCTCAGTCAAATATCTTTTTTTAACTTTCTTCGTTAATCACCCTCATAATTCATGTGCTTTTATGATCTTGAACAACCTTAGTCGTCCACCTAAGCAAAGGTGCAGAAACTTTCCAGTTAAACTCTCGGCCTTAATAAACTGGCCCCTCAGCATGTGGAGGGTTGCGAGCGAAAGTGGGATGAGTCAATGAGATTTATTTCTGAGAAAACAGGTCTCAAAGTTGATTAGCTGAAATTAATTAACAATTCAACTATAATTATTCTTGCTGCCTGGCGGATGCAAGCTGAACTGCGGACTTGAATCATTATTACACAGAAAATATAACATTTTCACCGTATCATTACAATGTAGGTACAAAATGGGCAAAACATGGACTTGTTCTCTTTGACTTTTAAGTCCTCCATATAATGAAGGGAAAAGGAGAGAGCGATAACTGCTGTAGTTGCAGTCAGGGTTGCCAAATCAAAATAGCAAAATAAGGCCAAACTTTCTTAAAAATAAGGCCAAATTTGACAAATTGATTGAAAACCTCATTTGCTATTAGAAAAAAAGCTATCCTTCATGGAAACGAATCCCACTTGATAGGCGTATGTTCAATGCTCTATTATTAAACTAAAATATAAATGAAAAAAATTTAAAACATCGTTGTTCTATTCAGGAGCTATTTCGTTTGACAACTCATTATATATCATTTGAAATGTGTGATATCAAAAATTTATTAAAAAAACAATAAAATAAGTAATTAAAAATTGTTCTAAAAGTCATTAACTAAAATAAAGCCAAAAAAGGCCAAATGAAAATTCCTAAGACCAAGGGCTTTTAAAAAAGGCAAAATTTCCATAATTTGGCCTTAAAAAGACCAATATGGCAACCCTGGTTACAGTTACTCGCACGCCAGTGTTTCAAAATAATCTTCGCTGGATCGTTACGTACGCAAAAACTGGTTAGCTATTCTATGATAATGTTGATTTAATTAATTTATAATTGTAGTTAAAACTTAATAAGGTTATTTCTAGCACTTGTAATATTTTGTTATTGTGGTGATTTTTGGAAGACTTATTTGTGTTGATGCTCCCTGTGGAAATAATGCAGTTTCGTGGGAGTATTACAAGAGTTCACATCCAATTTTGGTACCAGTCTCCAAGTGTTACTGACTGTTTTTACCATTTTGTGGATCTTTACTGATGTGAGCGTAGATAACTGTGTTGAATTCTAATGACATTCGTAAATGACTGAGTTAGCAGATGCACCTGTAATCTTACGTAAATGTCGGAGGTTGTGTATTTATTCAGCTTTTGGTGTTTCGCTTGTATCTGCCGCCTTTTCAGCAGTTAAGTAATGGGATTCGATGATTCAAAAATCACGTGAAGACCATCAAACATCATTTATTTTTCTGCTTCCTACAATTGTTTATTCCAATAGCAAAAAATTGACGCTTCCTATCTGATTTCAAAACGAATGTAGTGAGTAATGAATCGTTTTTATTCACTTTTGTGTTCTGAGAATTCGGAGAACAGTTTAATTTTATTCGAAAAACAGATTGCATTTCAAACAATCAATCGTCTAAATTATCGGAATATTGATTTAATTAAAAAATATATCGAATCTGTCTAGATCATTGATAAAAACATAGAATACTTTTTTATATCAATACTCTCTCCGTCCAATTTCAGTTTTCCCATTTGCGGCCTTTCTTTTTTTTTTTTTTGCTTTTTTCCTTTTCAAAATTAGTGGTCAGCTTCTCTCCTCCCCTTAAAAAAATATTATTGATCCACTATTCATTTATTTCGAAACATTTGAAATGAAACTCATTGGTCATATATTGCATACTTGCCGCCTTCGGCGGCCAGCTTGTTCTCCGGGAATATAATGTCAACTGAATCTCTTATGCATAATTTGATATTCATGGTTCCCTTAACAATTTCAAATTGCGATAGACATTTAACCCATGATCTTTCTGTAGCCTTGCTCCTGTTCTGTTCGTTGTCTGTATGACGGTCTCTAATGGAATCAGGTGACTGTCTGTGTCATGGAACATCCAAATGCATGTTGTCGCATCAATATGCTGATTAAAACATAGCAATTAAACATTAATTATATCACCTTAGCTTTCAACAATGGAAGAGAAACACGCAAATAAATGTTTGTTTAAACAATGAAAACGGTTTGAATTTTGTTGAAACAATGAAAAGTATTGTAAATTATGCCTAAAATATTTTTGCAAATTTATTAAAATTAGAGAAAAAATCGTACAGCAACTTAATTTATATAATTGAAAAAGTAATTTTTTTGCACTTTCAGATGGTGTAAAAATGATTTTTGCGCTGTTATATTTTTGGAAGTTATTAAGGAAAAACGCCAAAATTTCACTTAATTTTTAATTAATTACAATTCTAATTGAAATTTCGAGGCCGCGGTGGCCTAGTGGTAAAATCTCGGCTTTGGGGCCGGAGGGTTCCAGGTTCGAAACCCGATTCCACTGAAGATCCGTCCTGTATTGGTCCTGCTGCACGTTAGATCGTAATAATTTTAGTGACCTTCTCAACCGTTGACCTTGCTATGCAGCCTTAATTGTGTTAACATAGATAGAATCATCCGTTATGCATTGCGCAGTTGTCAAATGTTGATTTGTAAATTCACTTTATATTTTGACCACGTAAAAGAAATATATGTTATAAATTATTTTTAATCGAAACGCCTTTATTCAATATTTTATTTCTGGTCCTTTCGTATTTTGAAATTTGGGTAATATCAATTGAAAGATAGATTTTACTAGTTATCCGAAGAGGAATTATCTTAATCATAACATGTTAATTCCTTTTGTTTTGGGGATGGAGTCGATTCATGTTCATGTGATACGCACCAAATACTCCGTGCCAATTTGATTTCGGAATCTGTTGTGTGTCTTGCTGGATGAAAAAACGACGCGAAGTCGCAGCATGACAACCCGCACTTAATTGTCAGATGACTTGCTCAGTTACTTTTGTCACGTGATTTGACTGCATTCGTACCGACTCCACTCTTAAGACCTACAGTGAGCAAAGAAATTTGATTCTATTTTCAGTGAAATAACATTTCATCATATCACGTGTGTACAAATTTCAGATTGCTTTCACTCGAGCATCTTTTTTAAAAAAATTGCTTTAAAAGATGCTTGAGTGAAAAAATTTATGAATACTCCTTCTACAGTTTTTTTGACGTAGATCTACGTTTCTCCATAGTAGTATAATGGTGTGTCGGGAAAGGAAAAAAATGACTCTTTTTGCGCTAAAGTTAAACGCTTATAGCTCCGCAACCAAATAACATAGAGAGTTGGTTTTAGTGTCATTTAACAGACGAAGGTGGGCATTGAAGCTTGCAAAAAGATTTTTAAAATTTGTAATTACGGTTTAGTCGCAGTCGAGTTGCAAAGTTGGTGAAAATCACGAAGAATTTATACATACAAAGTCATATAGTCACACTAGACTAATAGAGTTAATAGTCACATAGAGCTACTTAGTCACAGTTGAGTAAGGTAAGTAAGTCTACACCCCTCAATCCCATCGGCCGTTTCGCAGAGACAGCCTCCCGTCGATTTTTATCTTACATACATAGCTCAATATGTTTTCATCATTTCCGACTTTCTAAAACTGAAATTAAAAAAGGAGAAATTAAAGGAACAAAAGGATTTTTCCTCGACTATCATGGTGGAACTAACAAGAATTGAAGCACGAAATTGAAGACTCTGATCTGCACGAGTCTGCTGTCGTTTGAGTCGAACAGAATGCACTTCAAATATGAAAGAGTTCTGAAATGCCGCTTTATTTTGTGTTACCGCACTTGCGGTTTCCCTGTTCATGTGTGCACAGCTAATAATACGGGAACAATCCTTCTGTTCCGAATGTGTTCTAAACACAATAAAATGGTCGTGAAAATTGTTCGAGAAAGGCTGTTTTATGAATGTAAGTGAAGATCCTTATTTTTCGATTGTTTGATGTGCTTGTCGCAACCGCTGCTGTTTCAATAATCGACGGAAACTAGCATGAAAAAAAAATTCTTTATTGAGTTCGTATATCCTTATTTATGTGACTGATAAATCTCATGGTAATAGTTATAACCATTCATATTTCTTCACGTTATGTGTTAAACTTTCCATGTTAGCTTTCCCTCTGTGTGGGAGGGGGCAGACCAGATATGGGGATGAGAAGTTGCCGGATTAGAAAGCAGGTTCTCGCTACTCTAGAGGGTACAATGATAGTGGTGTGATTGTGTTGGACACGTCGCCGATGACGGTACGTACCTCCCTCGGTGACTGCCGTTTTGTAATTAACCTTGTTATTGTCGAGGAGTCTGGATCATTCAGTAATCCGGTTGCTTAGGCAGGGCGGAGTGGATCATTTATGATTTTTTTTGTTAGCCTTTGTGGTGTGTGACCTTAGCGCTTCTTGCCGAACCGTTTACTCCAACAGTGGTATCGGTCTTGCAGTTGTTAGTTCAGATACTCTTCTGAATGGACAGTTGAGCTCTGACTGGGTCTGTAAACAAGTAAATATATTCTCGTCTGTTCAGAAAGTTTTAGGAGCAAATTTCAAGTGGGAAAGATGATTTTAGTTTTTACTTATATGTATGCGTTATGAAAGAAAGATAGGAAAAGCCAATGCGCAGGGGGTAATTGAGTGCGCTTTGAATTGTGGCAATAGTTAATTATTCTAATTTCACGCGCATAAATTGCTAAGAAGAGCGGAAGTAATTTGAATTTAATTAATAATAATACTTAACGGCATATTGTCGACAAACGCTGAACAGAAATCAAGATCGGTGTAAATAATAAAGCAAAATATTTAGTTGCAGGAATACAAGTTTTAATATTGCATATATTAACCAGGTCAGTTATTACCACGTTTATTATTATCTTACAGTTTGATTCACTGTGGTTAATTAATCTGTAAAGTTGGGGGAGGGGCGAAAAACATTGCAACATCGAACGCTACGGGGTCGCATGCAATAAAAGTTATGAGTGACAACAAATATGGCGGAAAAATCAAATGTCTGTTATTTGGAGGGGTGGGGGTCAGTTTCAGAATTTCATTATAAAGATCCGCGATTATAATTTTGTATCTAAGTGTTAATTACGTATAGATTGTGTTTCTCGTGTTTAACATTATCTCTATAGACCTTGCTATTTTGGCCAAACTATTGAAAATTTTGATCTCAACGTAAACAACGTTCACTTGTTGTAGCGAATTTAGTCGGGTTGTACCCGCCTTTTTTACTTTCTCGTATACGAAGTATACAAAGAGAAAGTATTGTAATCGTTAAAAAATTCGAACTCGAGATTTTGAGGAATCTCCACGTTTTAGACCTCCCTGAGTCCGAAAAACACAATTTTGGAATTATGTCTGTGTGTCTGTGAACACGATAACTCGAAAACTATGAGAGCTACGGGGATGAAATTTGGTATGTGGTCTTTAAACATAATTTGTAGGTTTCTAGCAAATTTTGGACAAAATTCGTCCACGGGAAGTCTGTCTGCCTGTATGTCCGCGGTCATGCGAACGCTATAATCCAAAAACTTGAATAGCTAAATGGATAAAATTTCGTACACAGTTTTATCGTCATGAATGTAGGTCCGTATAAAATTTTGGGCCAATTCCGTCAAAAGGTTGAATGTCTGTCGGTCTGTATAGCGGACTCGTTGGAGATGCGCTTATCTCCACGCGCATGCTTATTGAACGCAATCTTCTGTGCACGATATTTATTGACTCCTGCTTGGCGCGTTTTTTTTTTCATCCGATTCTCCATGCTCATGCGTACTTGGTAACAATCTGTGCACGCGGAAGGATTGTCCTTGAGCCAAGAAAGAGTAGAAATCGGTATTCATTTAATCGGAACGCATCTCTTCGAATTTGATTTTTTACCTAAATATTTTCTGATAGTCATTAGATCCTGGGTTACAATAGGTTCGAATTTTTTTATCCACGCGGGGGGAGGGGAAACAGCACCTTTTTCGAGAAGTATACGAGAAAGTTTAGGGGAGACAACTCCCGCTGGTTCATATTTGACGCCAAGGTCAAGCTTAGAAATAAGGGACACTATATATATATTTTTAATAGTATGTTTTTCCTTCATTTTACTGTATATATTTTTTTTTTTAAGTTGGAATAAAAAGTGGAGACTTATGTGGGCCCGGCTGTCATCTGCTGGAGACAATGAGGGCTCCAGGTTAAATCAGACAAATTATCTGGAATATTAAAAATGCTTTCGAAAGCCCTTTTTTTGGTTTTGCTTTATACCGATTCGCGTGTCTCTCTCGTGTTTAGTTTTCAGGCCAAACCATACTGAATTAAGAAGTCTGTGTGTTTTGTTTGGTCATGTCTGGCTTTGAAATTAGAGTGTTTGCCGACCTTACTGCACGAATAGCCTCGAGTGTTACAATTATTAAACAATTCTCAAAATTGCTTGTTTATTTAAATGTATTTTGCCGTCATTACTACTGAGCAGAATGCAAAACCAGAATGTATTCCGGGTTCCATAGTTAAATGCCATTGCCGAAAACGCCGGGCCGTGCAGTTTTGGCAAAGGATGTTTTTCTGGAGAACCAATTCAGGAACTTCTCCATCAGACGTAATTTATTTGTCTGGGCTTTGTTGGCGGTGAGCAAATCGTCTTACTTATTTTAGCTGCATTATTTTTAATCGCATCATTTGTTCAGTGCATTTTTTTACTTTTATTTTAGTGCGTGGTATTTTAAAATTACAATGAGAAGAATTTTTATGCCGATTCCGCAAAAGTTTTTGATCGCTTAATTGGAAGCGGAGAGTTTTTAGATGCTGGAAGTTAAGTGGCTTTAATTACTTTATCGTTGGTTTCTCAAGAAAATTGCTCTTTGAAACTAATTGTGTGACAACAGGACATCGTTTAATGTATCTGATTCAAACGCAGGTAATTGCTATTCTTAAAAAGAATGATGGCACAAGAAATTGCCGAAGGAAACGAAAGCAATGCGCGCGTCACTGGAGCAGAAAAATGTTTGTAGTAGGGATGTAACGAATATTCGGCAACTATTCGGTATTCGGCCCTTTTGCCGAATAATTTCAGGTTAATAATTTTTTTTAAACGTACGCTTTTATACGTATTTAGCAAGGAATATTGTGCAGAATTACATTTCAGTACATTTATTATCAAGAAAATCGAACATTTACTCAATTTTAAATAAATTTGGTGTATTTAATAATGTTACGTATCATTTATCATTGTAAAACCTAAAATTGATGTAAGAATAATAAATTATCTGTATTTTCAGCGAAAAATAAGTTCCGTTTGATTTTTTATAAATTACCAGATTCAGAAAATAAATTATGGGTGATTGGAAAAGGGATGACATTTGTTGTAAAGTAAAATCATGTAAACTTTAATTAAAATATTTTTATTGTTAAATTCTAAAAAGGAATGGAATTTAATTAAATTATGAAAAGCTTAGATGATTTTTTTTATTTGTGGAATTCTAAAGAGTGATGGAATTATGGAAGATATTTTTGTTTTAAATTAATTACAGAAATGACAAAGATCTGGTACACAGCAGTATAGGATATAAATTATTTAACTATTATTCATTTTTATTTTTCAAATGTTTTATTTTATTCATTTAATTAATTAAAGCAATGATAAATGTCTGCTGCACAGCCGTATATAATATGATAAATTAATTAACTATTAGTTATTTTTATTTTATTCTTAAAATCGATTATTTTATTCTTTACTATTCAAAAAAAAACTTAAGATCTTTATTAATTGTCTTGGTATTAAATGTGGTGATTATTTTAAGGATAAATTAAGATCTAAAATTAAATTCAAGTTGCACTTTATACCTGCTGGTAAGATTTTACATTGAGTGAAGATTTTTAATTATTGATTTGTGAAATGTTAGATGCTTAATTGATTTAATGATTTGAGCCTTTAAGATTGTTTATATGTCCATCTTGAATATTTGCAGATAATTAGAGTCAACAGGTATAATGTCTATTAAGATATCTAAAATCCTAAAAGGTACAATTAGCAAATAATTTAAAGGTTTATAATTTTGTAATGATATTTTAAAGTTTATAATTTTGTATTAATTTAAAAGTTAATAAATTGCACTTCTAATATTAACAATAAAAATAAAAAGATAAAATAAATCATAAACTTTTACGACACATTACAGTGGATTTTTCATCATCATCATTCACATTTTTCCTCATTTATTTTCCCACCAATTAAGTGGACTCTCCATCCCAACTATTAGAAGTTTTTTTTTTTTTTAAAAAATCAAAATAACAATTTACTTCTAATAATTTTAATTTATCCACTTAATTTTCTTCTGTGCCGGTCATTGTCCTATCCTGCAATGATGACTTTTGTTTCTGTGAAGCAATCCCAAAATAAAAAGGATTTCTTATCAGAATAAACATATTTTAAAATATTACAGAAATGCATCAAAATGTTAACATTTTTTAAAATGTACTTTTAATAAATAATCGATTTTATTAATTTTTAATCTTTTTATTTAAAATTTGTGAAACATTTTATTTACAATCAAAATCAAAATGTTTTTAAAAAGTGGATATTCGGCCAAATCACTATTCGTGACATCCCTAGTTTTTTGTATAGTACTTAGTTCTTTATGCTTCACCTCTGCTGATCGATGGAAATCGGAAATAGTCTTTCTCGAATGTGACCAAATGTCAAAGACGCACCGCGATGTCCTGCGAAATAGCAGACTGTATAGGAAGGAGGAGGGTGAGAAATTAAAAGGATATCCGGCGCTGTATAAAGATAAACTGGCTGTCTACTGGCGACGAACACATTTCAGCTGAAATGAATGAATGAGTTGAATTTAAAATGAATTGAAGAAAATTTTAAATGGAAGGTGAATATTGGTTTTCGTTAAGTTTAAGGTATCCTCCTACGTTGAAAATCCATTTTCTACCGAAAATCATAAATTTTTTTCAACGTCTTATCTGAAAGCCTATTCTTTTAAATTTTCAAACCAGTTTTTATTTTAAATCTCTGGTGATCAGAAGTGAAATTAGAGACATTTTAGTAGAACTCAACAGCTGAAAATGGAATAGT
This sequence comes from Araneus ventricosus, assembly GCA_013235015.1. NCBI lineage: Eukaryota > Metazoa > Arthropoda > Arachnida > Araneae > Araneidae > Araneus > Araneus ventricosus. Next base: position 85,695 of record BGPR01003156.1, on the reverse strand, counting down.
CAACAATACGATAAAGAAGCATTTTTCATTGTTTTTACTTAAAATATTTAAATTTCATTGTTTATTTTTGCTTTGTACTATTTTCCATATACCAGATACTATTTTGGAATATTTTAAGTGTGAATTTCTTTGTTTTCTATGAGATTGTTGGAAATTTGGGCGATTTTCAATAATTGCAGTATCGTGATTTTCCATTAATGATGTAATTTTGATAATAAACGTACGAAAAGCACATAAATGTTACTTATAACCAATTTTAATCACTAAACGTTTCTCCAGATCAACTAGCATGCATGCAAAAGTTAGTTAGCTGAAAAAATATTCAAATCTGTCGACGGCGGCTGAATGGTAGATAACGATAATGACTCATGAGGCTCAAGAAAACGACTACGAAAACATTTCCAGTTCCGAAGATTTTAAAAAATGAACTAAGTTGATAGAAAAGAAGGACTAGTCTACAAAACTGGAGAGTATGGAAGATAAGTTATTTTTCTTCTCATACTAAATTTAAAACAATAAGATATCAGCCTGAAATTTGGCATACATATTATTTATGATACTGTTTAGGTAATGTACCATAAGGTAAGAGCAATTATGTTCCATTAAAAAGTTATGTAGCTTTTGAGGTTTGAAAAAAAGGCCAAAATTCTTTAAAAATTCAAATTCACACTTAAACTCTTATAATTTGTATGTTTTTTGAGATATTGCGACACTTTTGCTTCAGGACCTAACCAATAGTAGTAAAGCATTTTTCATTCTGGTCATTTGCTTTTAAATGAGTGTTTGAAAAAAGGTCAAATTTAGTGCAAAAATTTTAAGTTTTTTCAAATATTTAAAAAAATATTTAATTAATATAACTTTCTTCTGTGATTTATTAAGTTTTAACATAAATGTCATATAAGAATACAAAAATATTGCTTCAAATATCATTATTTAAAAAAAACGCCTCCGAACGTAGTCCGAAACGTATCTTATGCCTCATGGGAGAAACCAACCATTAAAACAAATGCTTGCACCGTTACCTAAATTTCGCCTGCTCATTTTTAAGCATTAGAAGGACTTTGTTGTATACCGGCTTTCTTCATTTAAAGTAACGAATCGATGCTACTACAATGTTTTTTGTTTGTTTGGATATTTGAAATATGTGCTTTTGTACTAACAGGTTAGAATTTTTTTTTTTTTTAGAAAAGTACTGGAAACCTCATTGGAAAATGGTTACGGCTTTTACGATTTTTTTCTTAGATTTTAGAATAAATTAAAAACCAAATATGTGATTTAATATTTTCTTAGATGAATTCGTCGCCATTAATACTTTGTTGATATTTAACTTTTTTTTTTAAATAAGCAATTATTTTTGTCGCACTCTTTATTTTTCTCTTATGATTTTCGTTCTCTTTGGAAACTAATCCTTTTCTCTTCAGTCATCTTTTACTGACTTCTATTTATTCTTTTAAAAAAATCTGAAAAGTAGTAGAGAGTTTATGTAACATTTTCGTTATTTAACTGCTATTCAGATTTAATAATAATAATAATACATCAGATATTTCCCATTCCTTGAACTAGTAATAAGCGATGCTACATAACGAATTCGAAAACAAAAAATAATTTTGTTAGCCGTTCTTTTTGTATGAAAATAATTCTACAGTGGTTTTCCAACGATGAAATTTCATGAATGCGCAACATTTTATCTATAGAAACGTTACTTTAAACATAAAACATTTTTTTTTTTTTTCTGTAGCATGATTGGAACCAACTCTTATCACCTTGAAATGTAACAAAATGAAATCAATACTATTCAAAGGTATAAGTAATTTCGTACGATTCCAGTCAAAAAGTGCAACTAATTTTGGATTATATTGCCTTGCAAAGTCGATTAATACTCACCCCCTCGATTTAAAATGCGAATTTGCACTGTTTCGAAAAACATTTTTGTATATTGCTATCCCTTGTCGAAGAATAATCAAGTTATTCTTTTTCCATTCCATCTCCATTTTGAAACTTAATAAATTGCTCAGAAGTCTTTCTTGTGCTTGATAAGAAAAATAAAGGAATGTGCGGAAAAACAATGTCGACCGAACAAAGGTATGTGTGGTGTCACAATTATCTTTGTTTTTGCCGATAAGTTCAGTTGCTCCGTTGAAAAGAGGTTCGGGCATTTCCAGCTTCGGCTTTCTATTAATGATGAATTTCTCAAAGAAATTAAACAATGGTACACGTTTCTTTTATTGACTGCAACCGTTAAAAAAAAATCCGTACGTACGTAATTTCTCAACGTCTTTTCTTTTGAGGAAACGGTTTCGGAAGTTTTTCCCCCCGTCACGGCATCTGAACGGAACACTATTTTTCACAAAAACGGTGAAGTGTTGAGCATTGTGCAAGTCCGGGTTGTGAAAATGTTAAAAATGATAATATTTCGAAGTGGATGCGTGACGCAAGCTGAGTTCTCCAGAAGGAAGTAGGAATCAATTGTTTTTGTCTTTTAATCACAGCGGTAATTATAAACATACTCTGGAGATTGTGATTTATTTCCTTTGAATACATAAAATTTCTTTATTCAAGAACATTGCATGTCTACCGTGATCATTAAAAAAGAAGAATTTTAAATGTTGAGTTGTCGGTTATTGTTATTTTTCGCTAACTTGCATACGGAGGGCAAGTGTTGCAATAGAAATAATAATAAATGGAAATCGAGATTTTGTTGAATCGCTTCCTCCCTGAATCCGGAAACGACATTTGTTAGTCTGTAAATTCGATAACACTCAATCGAAACGAGCTGGACAAATGGAATTTGGTACGTGGTTTGTACGCTAAAATTGTAGACGGCGTATCAAAATGTGAACAAAATCCATGTAATAAGAAGGCTGTCTTTCTCTCCATTCGTGTATTTGTGAACACGATAAGTCAAAAACGCAGCAAGCTAGAGAAGTGAATTTTAACGTGAGTTTGACACCAAAATTGTGTGTCTGTGTCAAATTTTAGACCCAGTCTGTCAACGAGAAGAGATTCAAAATGCATGCTTGTTTCTCTCCAGTGTGCGACAAGGTGCTAGACTTACAACGATTTGTGTTAAGCTGGGCATTCACGAGCGTTCTGTTCCACTCCATTTGGAGCGCCTCGCACCGAATCCCGTCGTCGATGGGAATATCTGATGAGAACTAGACTGCTGTGGTCGAAAAGTTTGGAGATAGTCGTTTTCCATTTGGCGCATTCGGACATAAAACTGAAATGCAATCCTGGAGAAGGGGAGTGATGCTCTCTTGAGAAAGTTGGGCGGGGTGTCCCGTTTTGAAAGCAGGATGGGGGATAAGCACAGTAGCCCTAGGGCAGTGATTCCCAATTTATGGGCCTCGTATAGCGTATTCCTCGTAGCGTTGCCCTCGGGTGGCAAAAAAATTGCCGGTTTTGTATTAACACGCCTTTTTGTTACATAAAATAACATGTCAAATAATTTACATGGGCTTTAACAATCGCTAAATGCAGCAAATTGCGGGTGAACGATGTGATGCGGTAATGATTTAGTATTATTGTGTGGTGCCATTTTGTCAATTGATAATAGTGTAGCTGAAGGTATCGATTTTGATGACTCAATTTCAAAATTTGCAGAACAAAAAGTTGGAAAGTAGTGATTCTAAGTATTATGTTAAAGTACAGTATGTTGGATTAGAGCCTAGAGAAAGAAACTTGTAAACAATTGAGTTTTCATTAAAATGTATTATAATAATAAAGTTATGCACTAAGTACGATCACTATAAAAAAAAAGATTTCTTACATTGTACATTAAACTGGCGTATTAATAAAAGGGCATTTTACTTTTTTTTATTGATAAAAAATTGTTTAAAATAATTAACATTATGCCCTCTTTACTAAACCAATTGAATAAAAAAATTGCCTTCTCAATAAATTTCATTTTCTGTTTTGGTGAACTATTTCTATTTTTCATGGGGGTGACAATACCGGGTGCCACCAGTCCTCGCTACGCCACTGGTTTGATGGGCGAATAATTGTTTTTACTGAATCTTAAATTCAGTTTATTTAGTTCTATTCATGAAATTGATAAGAATACGGCGTAATTCAAACTTGCTGCTTTTTCCTGGGAGGCAATCCGAGCTTTTATCGAATCTCTGCGGTCTAAACTGTGCCTTTGTTCGTCAGGCCGCCGGTTTTAAATACATTTAAATTTTAATTCCGCGTTAAGTTATTGGAGAAAAATGGAATAAAGAATAAAATATCCTGTAGAAAAACCTCCTGAATTGTGCAGAAAAATTAAAATTTAAAAACAGTGGAGATTGAAGGTCTCTTTCTGTTGCATATTTATTGTTATGTGTGTTCATGTAGTCATTAACAAGTTGAGTTCCGCAAGTGCACGCTACACGTGCTTTGCGACGATCCTATCTCTTGAGGAAAGTAATTAGTTGTGGAATGGAAACAGCTTTATCTTCCGAAAGCAAGAAATACGGACGGAGCTCGAGTGCCACAGGTGTTCGTGTTCTTTCGTTTTTATCGAGTCGCTTGTTCTCGCGCGTATCTTATCAAGTTTAAAATTAGATGGGCACGTGAGAACTGACAATTGTCTACGTACTTGTGACCCTCATACTGTAAAATAGGGAACATTTTTAACTGGCTTTAAATGAACCGCGCCTTTTTATGTAATTGCGTGGCTATCGCTTCATAATCTTTCTCGCGAAAGATGCTAGGAGATTTCAATGTAATTTTTCCCTGATGAGTTAGGAAACATTTTGCCGTCTTTGTGGTTGGATAAGACTCTCTACGCGACTAAGTTCAGAAGAGAATAAAATAAATAATTTAAGGTATAAGCTTTTATTCAAATGCGTAAAAATGAACGCAAAAGTAGAAAATAATTTTTCCGATTACAATAAAATGTATGGTTCGAATAAAAGCGTGAGCGCCTTATATAATACCCTATATGATATTTTGTGTATTTCTTAAACAAATGGAATATTCCTAGAAGATAAAGGCACCCGCGCTTTTATTCGAACCGTGCATTTTATTATAATCAGAAAAATTATTTTCAACTCTTGCGTTCATTTTTTCGCATTTGAATAAAAGCTTATACTTTAAATTTTTTTTCTACTTTTTAGTGACGGCTGACACGAATACACGCGACATTTTAGGCATAGTAAACCAAATTCAATTACCGAATTTTCCATTCTAAAACACATATTAAATATTCGTTACATATATTACATATTACGAATTTGAAAAAAGTGCGACACAGACGGAGAGACGAAACAAGACTCACTTCCCCGATCTGACCTTTGACCCTCAAGCCGCTCCGAAATGGGGTGATTCACAGTCCGCGCCCCCTTCTGTTGTGTGTGTCGTCTAATGGTGTTGTTACAACCCTACGTAACGTGAGGTTACCACTTTCCAAACTTTATCGCCCATATATAGGGCTAAAATTTTAATTTCATTTTGCTAGGTTTAAAAGAGGTATAGACTGAAATTTCTTTTGCATAATATTGTATTGTGTCCGCAAACCCATCACTATGCTGACTTTCAAAGCTGTAGCTCGATTGGAAAATCGATGTCAAGATTTGTGGACGAGACACTCGAGTTGAATAAAAGCTTATAATAAGAACAAGATCTTCTGAGACGCTTGCGAACACTTCCCATCCTTCATGTAGAGGGTGCATTGTTTGGAAGTGTAAATCAGTCACACTCTTCGAGCGCGTTTACTGCGCATCGTGAAATGACACTTTGCAGTTTAGTTATATTAATGAATTGAATAAAAGCGGTAACTACAGTGACTGCGCTTCGCCTCGTACTTGCGAGGTGATTTGTGTTTGTTCTTCCGTGCTTCGAAGCGGGCGCTTTGGCAAGAGGTCTCGGGAGAGGATTCTTTGTCGTTCTCCTCTATCCAAATTGCTTAGAGGTTAGTCATATGTATAATGGCAACACTGCTGACGGCTTTTTACTTTCTCGTATACGAAATTAATAATATAAGAAAGTATTGTAATCGTCAAAAAATTCGAACTCGAGATTTTGACGGATCTCCACGTTTTAGACCTCCCTGAGTCCGAAAAACTCAATTTTGGAATTATGTCTGTGTGTGTGTCTGTGACCATTGTACGACGTGAAAGAAAGGCACTGCTGTTCCGGTTTCCCGTAATACGTTCTGTCTTGGCTCGCTGCCAAATTCTTCTCGAATAAAAGTGAATTAATTATGGAGTGTTTATCTTTTAATTTTTCTTTCACTCCGAAACATAGAGTTGCATATTTGATTTGCGGTTAGTTTTATTTTGTATATTTCGTAATGCATTTTTTTCTGAGTGGATTTTGCATTATTTTTACTCTGACAGAACGAAAGTAGTTGTTAAAAGTAAAGTAATAAAGTAACAAACCAAAATTAGTGTCAATTGATTCATAAGTTCTGTTCTTCATGCTTTTTTAATTTCTTAAGCACTCTGCCAGTGTGCATGATATTTTCAACTACAACTATCGTTAGTAAATTTGTAACAATCAGATCGGAGATATTGCTGGCAAGCTAAAAAGCTGATTAGATGTGTGCAAATCTTTTAGTAACTTACATTAGATATTTGGAATGTGGTCTTCTAATCTTAATTGTAGAATTCCCTGTGTCCAATTCCCGATTCAATCGGTAGAAAAAAAGGCGTTCAAATGGCATATTTGGTTTTCTTTGTCATACTATGACACAAAAGAATGTCGCTACCAATTGGCACGTTTTCTGCTGTTTGTCTTATTTTTTCCCCACCTGTTGTCAGAGTGTATACGAGAAAGTTTAGGGGAGACCACTCCCGCCGGTTACTTTCTCGTATACAAAGAGACAGTATTGTAATCGTCAAAAAATTCGATTTCGAGATTTTGACTAATCTCCACGTTTCAGACCTCTCCGAGTCCGAAAAACACAATTTTGGAATTATGTCTGTCTGTGAACACGATAACTCAAAAACTGCTAGAGCTAGAGGCATGGAATTTGGTATGTGATCTTGACACCTAATTTGTAGGTGTCTATCAAATTTTGGACAAAATCCGTCCACAGGGAGCCTGTCTGTCTGTCCGCGTTCTTGTGAACACTATAACTCAAAAACTTGAATAGCTGGATGGATAAATTTTGGTACACAGTTTTATCATCAGGAATGTAGGTCCGTATCAAATTTTGGACCAATTCCGTCAAAGGGGTGATTCTTTGTCGGTCTGTATAATTGCATATTTCTGAAGACGATAACTTCTAAAAGAAATGACTTATATAAATGAAATTTCGCATGTGGTCTTGAAACCCTAATTGTAGATTTGTCTCCAATTTTTGTTTAAATCGGTTAAAAAAAGAAGTTGAAATTGCATATTCGTTTTTTTCCCCCATTCTACGACGCAAAAAAAGGTGCGAACGCGGGACCGTTTTCCCCACCTTTTAGGAATACCGCACGTTTCTGGCGCGCGATGTTTTCTCCCCCCCCCCCCCCACACACCAGTGTTAGTCGTATTCGAGAAAGTTTGGGAGAGGGCACTCCCGCTGGTTTTATCGCATACAGGAATGTACTTTTTCCAAATTGCGAAATTTTTAGTGTTTTATTTTGTTACAGTCAAGTTGCTTCCCTTAACTTTTTTAAATTTTCCATTTCAAGTCTTAGTAAACGGGACAGCTTTCCTCTATTTATTAGGCGATCAGCCGTGAGAATAATTCGACAGTATTTTGGTATCGGCAGATTCTTTTTGCTGTTGGCATAGAACGGGATCTTCAAGTATCTCTCCGTCTGTTTTCACTCATGCTTAGCGTGAGTTTTTTCTGTGACTTCTCTGTGGCCAGCAATGCATAAATAGTTATAATTTTCATTTATATTCGCTTATATTATCAATTGTTTTATTGTTAAAATTAAACCTTTTTTTTTTAATTCCTGGGTGTTTTTTTTTTTACTTCCTATTCTATCCTCTAATACTTTTCTGTCGAAAATAATTTTTTTTTGTCTTATGGGAAAAAAAGGCGAAGAAAATAGCAAAAAAAAGGTGAAAAACAGAAAATCAAGCAACGAAATCTGCATTGCAGGAAGGGGAAAAAAAAAAAAAAAAAAGAAACCCGTGCAGTATTTGCAGAAAGAATTGCTTTCTTCGCGAAATAAACCTCATTTCGGAATTCCGAAACACTACTCTTTCAAGTAATCTTTTGGATTCATTTAAATGGCCTGAAAGTTTCCTCTAAATTAGCGGAATTACTTATTTAAAAAGAATTTAGTCGCATCTTTAGCTCTTACTTAAACGGATTAGAAAATTTGTATTTTTAAAGAAAAAAAAATAAATACTTTATGCTCAAAGATGTTTGCGAAGGATAGTATAACATCTTTGATCTGTGAGGTGTCTGACCGATAAACATTCGCTGAAATCTAGCCCGGAATCTAAAGTGCGAATTTTCTGAAAATATATGCTTTAAAAACAGCCGATTAGAATAGTAGCAAATAAATAAATGAAAAAATTCCATTCATAAGTTAGGATTTCATTCCAAAAACCAGAATGATATATGTCCGTGTTATTTCGTACGTTATCAGTTTCTGCACTCTTCTGTTGCACGTGTTAATGAATGAGCGAGCGATTGTGAAAGAAAAACTTGCATGTATCCCGCGATGAAAGGATTAACGAAAATGTTGAACAATCCCCGTAACAGAACAAATGTAACGAGGCGGATAAATCGAACAATGCAACTCACATCCTCGAACAATTTCACTCGTTTCTTCCTTTCTCTAAAATATTTGATCCCTATCCGGCCTTGACTGATTTCGAAGAGAGTTTCTTTTATGGACTCTTCAATGGGATTAACTTTTTGACATGCGGGATTCATGAAAAAGAAAATGGTTTGCAGGGAACCGTTGTCTCTGGAATCATGACAAAGTTGTAAAACTAGACGGCGTATTCGATAAGCGGGGAGGGAAAAAATGTTGTACATCGTGGAACAGATCTGCAACTAGCTGTGTCATTCGTAAAAGTAATTCATGTGTGAAAAATAGGGAGAATAAAAGGAAGCAATTGAAGACACTGAGAGTCAATTTGTTGAAAAGGAATTGATGTGTTTCCTTTATTATTATGTACATAAAAAATCAAAGATCGATGTCTTTACAAAAAAGGGGAAAAAAATTGCATAGAAAGTTTTCAAGCTTAATTTAATAATTGATAACTTGAAAATTCTTTCTGTATTTAGTCTTCAGTTTTAAAATTTAATTTAATCACATTTGATAGTTACCTGTTCGTTAAATGCACTGAAGTTATCAAATTTCTTGTATCCCTACCCCCTGAAATAATTCTTAGCAAACGGTATTGCTGAGTTCAGGAACAATTTCCGACGTAAAACTGAAGTATTAGCAACCTTTAGTCACTTTGACATTTTCTAAGCAATTGTTGAAATGATTTTTCTCTTCCTAGACTGGATAATTTTTCGTGAAATTCAAGCCGTTGAGTTATTGAAAAGGAATGTACAGTGGAACCTCGCTTCACGAGCATAATTCGTTCCATAAACTTACTCGTAATGCGAAACGCTCGTTAAGAGAAACCATTTTCCCCATATAAATTAATGTAAAATAACATAATGCGTTCTAGGCCCCCCAAAAAAATCAATAAATTTTATATATAGCGTTTATTCAAAGAAAATACAGATAATATTGTTAAGGGGCGTGAATCATCTTTATCTTTCTCTTATAGCAGAATCAACCGAAATGCTGATACGATTTGCAGAAAACAAAAAAGTCAAAATAATAAGTTTATTCTTTGTGATATATACTATAATTTACAGGACTCAATTCAGTGCTTCATTTAGAAATTTTACTATTTTTTTCTAAGTGTTTTAATAGAGTTGTTGAGTTTTTATGTGGATTATGATAAATACCTAATTCTTTTTAGTATAGGAAGCTGTTTAAAGACATTTGTTTCTGACGACGCTTCAAAATTTGATGAAAATGCGACACAGCATTGTCATGAAATAAATTTGTAGCGCGCATAGCCGCTGCCTTATTAGGCCGATGCTTCTCAACGTGCAGTGCAACAGTTTCCCACGTTTTCAGTATTTCTCTTATTGCGCTAGAACAGGGGTTCTCAACCTTTTTTCCCTCGCGTACCCCTTGATTAGTCTTTTCATTTTCGCGTACCCCTACTGTCATATCCCCCCCCCCGTCCGTCTATGCAAAGAAGTTTTTATCAATAACGTTCAGGGCTTAGGTAAGCTTAAGAGTCAAATAACGTGAATTAATGACATTTGCAGGACTTATTTTGAATTTTATATTTTATTTGAATTTTAAAATAGTATTAGTTAAACGGCAAAACGAATAAAAACAGTCTTGCAATAGGATCACATTAACTTATAAGGTTAGCTAAAAATTACACTTCGTAATAATCAGTTATCCAAGTGCAAGACAATTTCAATGCTATCCTTGAGCTTGTTTCATGCAGCTGAGTTTTATAAAATTGGGTTTAAAAGAAGAAAGATATAATTTTATGTCTGGAGCTGCGTCAAGCTTATTTCGGTATTTATTCTTAATGTATGTATAAAACGAGAATGCTCTTTCCACAAGTTCTGTGTTCGTGAAAGGTATTAAATATTTTATTGCTTTAACACCGAGTTCTTGGTACTCTTCTTTCACTGCTACCAAGAAGTCAATCAAATTTCTTTTTTAAAATTCAGATTTTAATGAAGAATCAGTGGAAAGTTCAATTAATTTTTCTTTTTCAGAAATTGTTAATTTTTCAGCTTTTTGAAAAAACGCTTCGTTGAATGGATTTAATATCCACATATCTGCATCACTGCGCTTCCGAAAATATTGTCTGAATGACAACTTAAGTCCTTTTAAATGTGCTATTATACTAGTTTTGTTAATTTAAGTTCGTTCTCAGATAAAAAGTTGTGAAGTGTCTCAAAAGCTTCATACTGGTTTTTTTATATAGGATTCCCCAAAATTCAGCTTCTTAATCATAGACTCGATTTTGTCAGTTACCTTAAAAATGGTTATGGAAGGGTTCTGCTATCCTAAATTAAGTTTATTTATTTCTGAAAAAATGTCAGATAAGTACGCAAGCTGCTGCAACCATTCACTTTCATAAAATTTAGAGCTCAACGTAAAAGAGTGGTCTTCAAAAAACATAAGAACTTCATGTCTCAGTTCAAACAATCTTGTGAGTACATTTCCTAGCGAAAGCCATCTCACTTCTGTGTGCAAATGTAACGTAGTATGTAGGCTGCCCATGTCTCCACACAAAGATTTGAACAATCGGGTGTCGTGTCATATAAAATTGCAGCCGAGAAATTAGGCAATATTTCTTTTTTAATTTAGTTTATTAATGACATACAGGACTAGCACGACATAAATAGACAAACACACAAATACATTTAACATAAAAGATAAGAAAATTATACATTACAATTCTTATTATTCCGATTCATGGCCACACAAAAATCATATAAGACGCTTCATTCTCTCTCACACAGCCACTTCTTTCCGAGGGAAAACAAAACAACCAGCGACGCTACCGTCCGACCGCCAACTGAACTTTTACGGAACAGTCTTTTGCAGCGCCATCTACAGCAGGAAACAGCAACTATAAAGTCTAATTCCTTACAGCTTCCTCCAAGCAGAAGTGAGGGTTCTCTTGGACCACTTCCCATGCATTGTCGATCATTTTGAGGCAGGAAACGGTGTGGAAGTGATATTTCCAATATTCTCTGAGAGTAGGTTGGTCCCTAGACACCGTGTCTGATAAGAAGCTATAACTGGACACCATTTTTGATAAGAATCAAAGCAAAATAAAAGCCCGTGGATATGACAGGCTCAAAATCCGGGACTTCCTCTCGTCGCTCGTTAAGCGAGTCATTTTTTTAAAAAAATTTACTTTGCTCGTTAAGCGAGATTCCACTGTATTGCGTTAGTTCAGACCCTCCACTAACCTGTGTTCAAAAATGGAAGTCAGTGCCGATGTTTTTTGTCCTTTTTTATTTTATTTTTTTAAATTATGATTCTTATTTATTTATTTATTCAAACAAAGCACACTAAAGAGATGATTCCATTTACAGAGTGCATGATTAAAAACGTACAAAGAACACAAACACAAAGTGAATTAAAACACAAAGAAAAAAAAAAGTAATGGCAGAGAATACAACAGTTCAAAGCTCAAAACCACATTAATTGTAAAAATGTAAACGCATAAATGTTTTAAAACGAAAACACGCAATTACAAAAGCATTAAAACACACTGAGGTTCTAAAAATCCATGTTGCATGCCGTCACATTAAAATTATCAAAAAAATCACACAATTTTTTTTAAAAAATTAGAGCATTAAATCAAAAAACCATTAGAAAAGCAAGGGTTAAAAAGTCAAACACTAGATCAATGCATAAAAATCTTAATATGTATAGTTAAGCGTAAGAAAAGAAAAAGAAATTATGTCATGTGTTTAAAAGCCGAAAACAATTCGATTTAAAAACAGTAGGAGACATGATAAATGTCCAGTTCACCAGAAATCCTGTTAAAAATCTTATAAAATTTATATAACGAGAACCTGTTAATATAATGGCATTGCATTATTATGGACATAATAATGTAATGAGGAACAAACTCCGACTTACAAATTTCGAGCTACAGGGATTTTCTCATATCATTACTAGAGAAAATAAAGTTATGATGCTGCATTTTTCAAAATTCACTATTGTATTATTAGTAATCTGTTGTTCATTGCTTTGCAGTTGATTCAATTTGCGCGCAATCTCCACCCACTCGGGTCTAGTTTTCAAAAGTTAACTTGAAATCCATAAAACAGCAATTGGTTCCTGATTGCGTGACTGCGGTCATTTGCTACTGAGAGCTGAATCTGCCGTCTTGTAAATCAAAGTGAAACTGGTAATCTTGGAAAAACTTGCGGCCTCGAATCTAGCCGCATTGAAAAGATGAGCGATCTGATTGTGCATTTTAACGTAATTATGTCATCGTGGTTTGTCAGGCTGCGAAAGCGTTTTACTCACATGCAGCATAAATGTAGACCATTTTCCCTTTGGAAGACTCGCTGAAAGCCATTCCTCCTTCTCTTGTGGGTTCAAATGTTTTCACTCTTTAAAACTTTTTCGACGAGTTTTTTGTATTCCGGTTTGACGCAGGTTTAATGTGTTTCCTATCTTTCGTGTTACGTTTGGCGCTTAATAGTCAATTCTCACTCTTGCGACAATAAAACCAATGTTTTGCGGTGTTTAAAGTAGTTTGCATTTCAGTAGAAGCTGTTCTGTTTCTCCCTTGATGTTAGTATTTCGACTCGTTCGTGTCGACCGAACACAACCAGCAGTTCAAATTAACGAAGAGAAAAGTACATCTAAACTGTTCTTGAATTGTATAATTGACATTTTATCGGAAACTTGCTAATACCAGTCAGTGTTCTAAAATAAACTGTTTCTTTAGTTCATCAACTTCTTGAGGGTTTTTTTAAACAATTGTCCTGCAACTTTTAACACTTAGAGCTGAGAAACAATGTGAATTGAAGCTGAATCGAGAGTGTAAGAATACTGTACTGTACATAAATTCTTGTTTATAAATCAAAAAATGATTGATTTTTATGGGGCTTTCACGGAAGAAGAGAAATAAAAAACGAACAGGCCAGCATTTGTCAAAATTGAGAGGACTTTTCGCACGGAACAGCCCATGCAAAATTCTACATGGCCGTAAACTTTAACGTGGGAAAGTTTGTATTACTACATTATAAAATCGCTGCATTTATTATTGAAAAAAGTCTTTTATATTTTATATAATTTTGTGCAATTATAAATTTATGTAGTAGCTGGTAGAAGATAATTTTTAAAATGCCTTGTATTTTGGCTATGAAAATATCCATTTGGTTAACTCGCTTGAAATTCGAAACGATTCAAATCTTCCTTTCATCCTGTTGTTCTTCAACGCTTTGTTTGATTTTAATATTATTAATTTTGCAAAATCGTCAGCTAATGTAAGTATCGAGTATTTTCAATTTTTTTTATTATTATTTTTCCTAACGGTTTTAACCATTTCAATTGAACATTTCATCGTTCATTCCAGTCAGTCTGAACAATATATTTTTACTTTTTGTATATCACTATGAGTACCTTCAAAATGTTTTAAGAATTGTATTCCATATGATAATATCACCGTTTGTTTGGCGCAGTGCATCCCATCTTTCGCCATTAAAACCCAACACTCACTCCCAATTGTTTAGTTTCTCATCCACACCAGTGTGTTCTTTACCTGAAATCCGCAATTTTTCTGGAAATTCTTTTCGATCCATTATCGTTTAATTTACAGGCATTTCACTGACTTGACTTTTCTTTTATGAGCACTAACATTTTATTGCACGTATATGAGCGTCTCCTTTTTGTTTTCACAGCCATCCTGATGGGGGATTATTACACTTTTTTGCGTTATAGAAAGTTTCTCCCCTCTTTTTGTAGTATCTGATTTTTACGATGTCGCGGACATTTGTGCCGAGGAACAGAACTGGAAATGAAAAGGAGCAATTTAACTAAATGTAGTAATTACAGAACCATAGGCTGAGTAAGCAGGTGGATGTTGAAACGATAATAAAAGTACCGTTTGATTGATATTTAATGTTATCCTCAAAAAATTTTTTCCCCCTTGTAGCAGAGTTGGCACTGAAACTTTCGTCGAGGTGGCACAAATACGAGATTAGTTTTTTTTTTAAATGTCTTATTATTAACCAAATCGTAATACTCTTCACTGGGGTACAATAAAATAAGTTCAAAAGCATTTACTTAATGCAAAGAACATGTCCAGAACTCATAATACGATCTCGTTCTCGCATTCTCATTTCATGACCTCTCCTCTCATGCCATATCCATCAAGCCGTGAAGATGAAGCGAGTAATTTTTGGGGCCCGTGGCCCCGAAGGGGGCATAATCCCCGGTAATGGTACGTTGGTGACGCTGGATAATTTCAGTCCTGGGAATTAGATGATCTGCTGCTGTTGTAGGAGGCAAGGGGTTTGTGTGGTTGAAAGTCCATCTGGATCTTGTGATGTTGTTGCTGGAGCACTGCAAGAACTGCTGCCTGTGAAGAGTAGCTGCTACTGTGCATGGAACTTGGATCTTTAGATGTTATATTATACAGATAACTGCTCTGATCGGGAAGTGGCATGCCGTTTCTAACTGCTTTTATGAATTTTAAAGTTTCTGGAAAGAATGGGACGGGAGTCAAGGGTCTAAATCAAGTATCGCCTAGATAACTATTACTAATTTTTACTAATTGCGGTTATAAAAGAATCTTTCGGGGAATTCTATGATAATCTCTATAAAATTGATAATGTAGCCATCCAACAACTTGAAAATTATTCCCCCGATCCGAAAAGTAAAAGACCCCGAAAGCAAGCCGTCATTGCGGTTGAATACAAATACCTTTCTATTTTGCATTCCAAGTATAGCCAACCGCAGATGACTAAACGTGCACCGATCGGGTTCGAATTCAATTATTTGAGATCATGGCACGGAATTGGAAAAATACTATTAGGAACCTACTCACCTCGGAACAAAATGTCTAACATTTAATGTTGTCACCTCGCGTGACAGCACAATCACATGGCAGTCGTAGCTCCGCTTGTCTTTCAACATCCGATTACCCGTTGTCTTACGCTGTGCTGTGACCTCATGTCCTGTTTCTCCTTGCGGATGCACATTGGATTCCGAAATTACACGGGCGTTGTGCATCACGTAACTTCACTCTTTCGTTTGGAAAATATTGCGGTTAGCGCAACTGTAGCTCTTACTATCATACTTATGTGTTTTTTAAAAAATATGCATGAAATTGTTTTTACGATTTCTAAACTTAATTTGGAAAGATTTTGATCAGAATTCATATATTTCGTTAGTTCTTAAAAAAGTACGTTTTTGTTCGTTTAGCACTGGGAAACGAGAAGAATTTTCAGTTGAGAAACATCTTTTCTTTGTTTCTGTTTAGCAGAAATTTTCATCTCGGAGACAGTTTTGAAGATGTATTGGCTGTCCATGATCAGAATCCAAATCGACGTGCTCTCTCTTTCTCTCTTCGTCGAGAGTCTCTCTCTCGCGAAAGAGGCCGTGAGAAACGCAAGTCGCGGCTTCTGTGCAATTGGGAAACGGGGAACCTCCTCGTCTGAGCAGTGAAACTAAAGAAATTGCTAGTTCAGCAGTTGAAATGGGGCTAAGGAAAATCAAATTTTTTAAAACGTGTAAGCGCTTCTACTTGAATTAAAAGATGAAAGCACTTTACTTTAATTTGACGAGTCGCGCGAATCTTTACTTTTCGAGAACACCAAAAAACTACTTAAATGGTAAGAATGAGGGGTTCTCACGCTCTTTTTACGAGCTCCGTTCACCGGTGAACGCGTTGTCTTCGCGCGTTATAATTCCATTTGTCAGAACTTCGAAACTGCTTAAATTTCGTCTTAAAATATTGAACTAATGTCTTTTATTATTCAAAGACCTTATGGAGACCTCGATTTCAACGACTGCAACTACTTTTAAAAGATGTATAAACATTTTCAACCGACATTTCTTTCCTCAACCCTTGCAGTAAAGCACCCTTTTATACGTTTCTCATGTATACATCGTTTACATTTATACGTCGTTTCATCACAGTCCCGATTCATTCCTAACCATTGGAATATTAAAGTACTTCGTTTATATGACGCAGAACTTCGGTTGTTCGTCGTTTCTTCCCTTTTTAAAATTCGCGAATTTTCTGCCTCTGTCTTTTTTCCTCCGTTCCTATTACGGAGGACATTTTTCCTAGAAAGCAGGGGAGTTGGCATACTTTTTTCCGCCCTACCATTACTAATATAATAGCCCAGATCCTCCGTTAACGCTCTGACGTCACCAACAATAAAACTCGCGCCATAGCACTGCGAGACGTTAAACAGCATTATTTCATTGTTAGAGAACCTAAATTTCAGAATTTTAAATTTAAAAGAGTAATTGTCGTTCTAATTTCAAATTTAATAGCTCTAAAGCAGTGAAATAAATTTGCTATCGATTGATATAAAAGTTATCTCGCTATGATCAATAGTTGCCGAGAAATTTTAACTTATATTAATCATATTTTTCAAATTAAGTTCCATTTGTCAATAGAAAGTTGTAAATTACGTCAGTGGTATATCATGCGCGTGATATAGTTTGGACGGTTATTGAATTATAATCAAATTGTTAAACAACGAAAAATACTTCACACGGAATGTTGTTTGCCAAGAGGTTTTTTGAATAAAGAAATATGTAAATAAAAAAATATTTCCTGTCATAAAACATATGTTTATTTTATTTGTTTTCAATCAATGTTAAGCATATCTGTTTAAACACGTCAAATTTGATGGGAAATCTCTCAAATGAAGAGACAATTTGCACCCGTCATACCATGTCGGGTGATTTTCTATTTTTCAAATAAAGACCTGCCTGCATTGACATAAATGGTATAAAATAAGAAATATATAATTACTTCTCAAGATCTGCAACAAAGGTACGATTTTTCTCACTTTTAGGATAAATGTTTAATTTTAAAATTTATTATTGATTCAGTATTGCGTAGTAATATATTATTACTATTTTAAAAAACTTTAAAGTTATTATTTTTAGATGAATTTACATTAAATGCTTTTTAAAATTTCGATTATACGTCGTTTTACGTCAGCCCCATGAAAGACATATAAAGGGTGCTTTACTGAATATATATGTTACCGTTAAAGCGTATAATTCAGTTATTTCATAGAATAACTAGGTATTCATCTAGGTAATTCATGAAATACCGAGTCATTC
>BGPR01003156.1:32979-67926 GCA_013235015.1 Araneus ventricosus | reverse complement strand
GAGACAAACAGGCGAGTGACAACCATGTTTACTACATTCGCCGTACCCTACCCAAAAAAGGCTTTATGAAAACATGGGTCTGGAACTCGGAAGAAACCCATTATTCTTCTCCGAAATATTTATCACTTGTTGATGGGTACAGTTTGTCTCGGGTAATCATTAAGAATTCTCTTCTGTTAGAGATGAACAACAGGCTCGTTGCTTATGGAAATGGGCAGTTGATCCCACCTGTCTGTTGCCCTCCTCCCGTCCCCATGTCCATTCAACTGGTTCAGTAACTGCAATGGTAACAGGGGCATGGGGCGGCGGTCTGTCCTCCTCCCACTCCCCACTCTATTTCTCGCACTTACATTGGAATTTTTAATTAGCGGTATGCGCGCGGCATTGCCCGTGGTATAATGACTTCAACAAAATAATAATTTAAAAAAATCCCAGAATGACAGACACAAATACTTCCTTTTATAAGCTTAAATTTATCATTGTCAAGCTTTTACTTTGATATTACTTCATTTTTTATAACGGAAATGAACTTAAATTTTAATTGAAACCATACTTTCACATTTTCATTATAATCATGCTTTGAGGTACAGTATGCATAATGTTTATGTTGAATCAAAAATAAAAATTATGTCTGTAATATTTGCTTTATTTCAGTATTGGCATTTCATGATTTCAATACCTAGATACAATAATTACACATTTCAAATGTAAAAAAAAATTATTGTGAAGTGATTCCCTAATTATACCCTCCCTATATCTCTCTCCATTATTCCCCCCCCCCCCCCACTCCAATAATATCACCCAGGTCAGAACGTCCCGGCATTGCTTGATTTACGACTAAACCACTGCATCCAGCGAAATCATTTCAAATTAATAGGGGGCTCTGCCCCCTGCTCTCTAAAGCTCGTCAACCCCCAGGAGGATTGCAATGCAATCCTCCCAGGTTTGCTACGCAAACCCTGCTCGCTACAATGAAGACACCGCGTGTTCTATCACAATTATTGTAAAATCTTTATATATATATATGAAATGTTTTCGTTGTTGTAGTCATTAAAAGGCCGAATAAAGAGCTATTTCTTATTTATTATTCAACAAATTATGAGAATGGCGGAATATACGTACACATGGTGTGAAAGTTTCAAGTCAAAAGCGAACAGAAAATCGCTGCGTTTTCTCACATAGGGATTTAACATATAGGCACGTGATCAAAGTGAAGGGAATATTAGCTATTTTTACTAAATTACGTAGGTGTTTTAAGGAAAAGTCTGGCGCCCATAGGACACCGAATTCGCGATTTATGTGTGCTCGTGGAAGCGATTAAGTAATAATATGCCAAAACGTGAGATTTAATATACATCCAGTGCGGAAAATAAAACGAAACTGGAATTTTAGAAAAGTGATTTTGAAATACTTTATTATTGTACTAAGATTTTAAAATATATAATATTAGAATGTAAAGTAAAATTAAGTGAGATTATTATGTATATGAATCAGCTTTGTTTTGCTTCAGATGTTTTAACTTAAATCAGCGCAGAATAAAATTTTTTAGCCTCAGAAAAGATAATTTCCTTCAAATAAAACTTACGAAGAAAATTATGAAAATGCATAAATAAACAAATAAATAAGAGTTGCAAAATTAAAACAAATAAAAATTAATTCCAAAAACAAATTTGATTTAATATTATTGATAAAGAAATTGTGGTGTGACATCTTAGCACTATGAACATTTTTTTAAAAAAGACAATATTATGAATAAATAAAAATCTTAAGCGTATTTCCTTTTAATGTTTCCACCTTAATCAAGAAGGAATAAAATTTTTGGGCCCTGAACCTTAGCCTACCTTATTTGCAGGAACGATGCGTTCCAATAAAACGTTATTTGTAGGCACTGTGCGATCGAATAGAACGTTATTTGCAGGCATTGAATAAAACGTTAATTGCAGGTACAGTAATGCAGTACTCTTACTAATCCTGTTCATCTCTGTATTGTATTTTGATTTCTCCTCCCTTGTTGCACAATTTTAGACTATCTCAGCTGTGCTTCTTTTTCGTTTACATACATTTCTCTCTTTATTTTTAGTCTAGCAGATGAACAATGACAACTGAAGTGTTCTAATAATGAAAACAAACGGTTTTGTTTCTGTCCCAACTAGCTCTGAATATACACGGCGATTAAAACCGTACATTTTTTCACTGGCCGCATTTGGCGACCAGCTTGCTCGATAGGTCTATTGGATTGTGTTTCATATCGGTTAATTTTCCGTTGCTGTTCAAATATCCTTGAGCAAGATATTTTAACTTCCTATTGTGACAGAAATTTATCCCGCGCTATTTAGTAGCCTCGTGCGTGTTCTGCTCGTTGTGCGTTATGCAAATGCTCCAAAATCGCTCTTTGATGTCTCGTTAGCATTGAGTTTTCTTATAGAAAAGTAATGGATGCTGTTAATTTGTTGAAATTATAAATTGGGGAGAGGTAGCTAGGATAATTATAAATATACTGATGCAAGGTAGAAGCCCAGAAATAAAATTTAAATTATAATATATATTGAACAATTAATTAATTCTGGGTATAAAATCAAATTACACAATAATAAGCCATTCTTGCAATATTGAAATAATTCACCTACCTTTGCTGACCTGAAAACCCTAGCTACATAATTAAAAGTTCATTTTTATATAGTGGTAGTACAATGCTAAAAATAATTAAACAAAAACAATTTTATTAAATTTTAAATAATTTTTTATTTAACAATTATTGATATTGAAATTAATTACTGCCATAAAAATTTAGATATATGCATAATATTTGATGCACAGAAATGAACATTTATCAAACAAAATAAAAATTAAAAAATTGTAGCTACACATTAGCACTGCAGGCCTAAGAATTATATTTCAGAACACAAAGTAAAAAAAGACAACCTAAATTTGATATAGATGTAATGATGAACATTTTCACAGCAATATCACAAACACTTCTTTAATTGATGAATATTACTTAAGAAAAAGTGAATTTTTTTTATATTCACTTAATGATATTTTTGAGGTATTCAACTTGCACATTTTCGCACCTTCCTCGGCCATACCTCTAGGCCTGCATCACTCATTCAAAAAATCAAAATTGGAAAAGCTGAAGATGAGAACAAAAATGTTGAGCAGGAATAGATGTTAAAAAGATGATCACGATCTCTGTGATTAAGAGTACACACCACCACGATGAAAAATAAAAATGTTGTAGGCATTACCCACACTGCAGATCCCGCAAAAAGTGATGATCATTGAAAATCAGCGTTCATGGATTGTTCCGGCATAAAGAAAGAAATGCTTTCTTCACAATAGCACCTTAATACAATAGATTGTTCCGGAATAGTGTTGTTGAAAATTTTCCATCTCGTCTTTCAAAGCATTCATCACCGAGTTTTTTCGTACTGCATCCTTATAGGAATACCAATGAAGAAATATATGAATCTTCAGCTTCAGACTCAGGAATATATAAAAAAAATTAACGGAAAAATTAAATCAGAGGCAAGACAAGACAAGACCCCAGGCCCCACCGGCCCTGGGGGCCCGCAGCTGGAACAACACCAACCACTCGCTTAGCCCATCTCAAAGGAATTCAAAAAGTAACGGAAAACGATTCCAGATACAGACGCCTAATACCTGATGACGCCAAAAACTTACGCGAGCCAAGATGGCGAAGAAATAGTCCCGTTGCAAATTTTGAATTTAAAAATTAATAAAGTTGAAACCTTAATGGAAACAACAACAAAAGTTAAGACAAATAATAATTAAATTGAAAACAAAGTAAATAATTAAGTAAAATTTAGAAATTAAATGAAACGGTTAAAATTAACGTTTGAATTTCAAAATTAGCCAAAGTTGCCACAAGAAAATAAAGAAACTTTAGTGGCGAAGAATTAAATTAATTAAAAATACTGACAAAGCCGAAAAAAAAGATGTTAATGCAATATTTGCAATCTAACAGATGCGAAAGTCATTTAATACAGCAGCTCATTAACTAACTCTAAAAATGATCATGATACCATTAGAGTCGTAAGTCTGTGTCAGTTTTATTCTATAATTTAGTTATTATCTTAGTAGGAGTTGTTACAGTTACAGGAGTTGTTAAAAGAAGAAAAAAAAATAGTTAACGACAGAACGAATCTTCGAGACTTTATCTTTGCGGACTCTATAAAAAAATGTTTGTAAAATAGAATTTAAAGTATTATTAAAATTAGAGGGAAAAAAAGTATACGGCAACTAAATGGGTATCGTTGAAAAAAAAATTTTTTTGAATTTTAAGGCACTGTAAAAATCAATTTTGTGCTATAATATTTTCGAAAGTTATAACTGGGAAACGTCAAAATTTTGCTTCATTTTTAATTAATTAAAATTTTAATTAGAATTTCAAAAAAAAAAATCCGAGATAAATCACGTTTGTGCCAAATTTCGTTACTCTAGGTTCAGCCCGTAGAGCGCTTACAGACACAGACACGTTCTATTTTATTAGTAGTAGAGATGAACTAGTGTTCGATACTCCCTCTCTGTCTCTTTTTCTTCATTTTGTTTTTTAGAACAATTCTCAACTCTCTTATTATTTTTATTTTATTACTTTTTGGCTAGAACTCTCTTGCTTTTGATTACTTCCAATTTGTTAGCCGTGTTTCGTAACAAAATGTTTCGGAAAGTATTTCCTGGAAAAAGAAGGGTTTCAAAACACGTAAACGAATCGTTTAAACTGTTTTAGCGGGAAAACTCCGCGGCGTCTGATCATTATGTTTCTTCTAAAATTTCGCTTCGGTAAATTCGATCTGTATCGTTTGCTTTTCTGCATCGCTCAGCATGACGCAGTCACTTTTCTGAATGCTGATGAAGCGATTCTGCAGCACGTGCTTCATTAAATCGGCAGTAGCCTCATTTTAAAAGTATCCCAGAATGATTGAACTTTTAATTGACTTTTTAGTTACACCTTCCTAAACTCTATTCATCACGAACTGGTGTGAAATCGCGTTTCGCACAAAAATAAGATAGTAACATAAAGCTGTGTAAAAAACGGATGGGATAATTTGTAAGACAGCTGAAATTGCTTTATGGAAAAGCTTCCGAAAATTGTTGAGGCATGAATGAATTTGAATATCTCGTTCCAGTTTCGATACAATTGATAACAAGTCGCTGATTCAGTATTTTAAAGAGGCCCGCGAAGTTCATTGGAAACGGGACATTAGACTAACAAACTGAAAGTTAGGGTAGTTTTACTTTGCATGATATGTGCTTAATACGCTGCGCCAGTTTAATTTTGGAATCCATTGCTAGGGTTGTGCAATAGAGATGCTCAGACAGCATGCACAGTGTGAAGCATATCACGTGACTTTGGAATCACGTGAATTGGATCCATAATGGAGGACGGGTCCGATGTCGAAATCCATCCAACTCGTTGGGGGTTTTGAATGGACAGAAACCTTGAAATAGTTCAAAAAATAGTTTTTTCGAACTTGGGAAGTTCTAAATCGTGAAAAATTCATCGAAATTTCGTGGTTAAATTTTTTGCTGTTCAAAATACTCTCTCAGTGTGCATACGAAAAAGTTTTTAAAAAAAAATTTTTTTTTTTTTAGATGCTTTCCGTAAAGTCTGTAAAATAGTCCAGTAGTGCACGGGTCTTCATTTAAATGGTCTGATCATTTTGTGAGGGGCTGTACAAAAACAATCAACGTACTATTCAACTCTCCGTAGTTCATTTGTAGCACAAAAACGTGTCGCAGTTTTATGCTGTTTGTTATCTTCCTCTAATAGCCCATTAAAAAACGACTTTAAAGTTTCTGCAAAGAATATAATTCTTCACTATTGATCCAGAATCCAGGTGTTTAGTGTACAAAACGATGTTTTTATCTGAGAGATCTACGCGGTTGTCTACGCTATTTCTAACTAACTTTTATAATTTACCATATTTCTCGCATTAGCTTTCGAATTTCCATTCTTTTCGCGGATTTGTCCCAATTTTTGCTTATAAATGAATAGCTGAAATAAAAATTAAAGAGATTAGAATTCCAAAGAATTTCTCCTTTTCCAACTTTTTATACATTTAGGATGTGGTCACTCTAATTTAATGATCGTGGGTGAGTCACTACAGTAATGCAGTTTGAGCGAAGGGAAAAGCAGTTCGATAAATAAGGCTCCGTTTGATGTTCAGTGGCAGGCACACGAAGATGCAAAATTTTTATTATGCAGGTTTAAAAAACAACAGAACCTTACTTTTGACATAATCGCCGTTCAAATGCAAGCACTTATCATAACGTTTTGCAAGATTTGAAATTTCTTCTTCAAACGAATTCGCCGACAGAGAATTAAGTTAAGATTTTAAGTTATATGGACAGTGTTACGGTGCGAATCACTGCTTCAGCTGCCTAAAGAGGTAGTAATCAGTCGGTGCCAACGCTGGACTACAGAGGGATGATTAAAAGCATCGCAACAGAGCTTCTGCAAAACTTCTTGGGTGCGTATAGCGCTGTGCGGGCAAACATTATCGTGACCCAAGAGAACTGAACGAACGTGCCGTAATCTTTCTTTGAATCGCCAACTGCCGAAAAGTGTTTCGCTCACAAAAATCTTACCCGGCGTCCATTTTCAATTGATCTAGTGGACGAATTAACTACTACACAGCTTTTTAATTCCGCGCATCAGTGCGCCACAAGGAATGACGTACCTGACCCCTCCTGTTGCTAAAACATGCATAAACGAAGCTTCTTTTCCAAATCAACGCTCATAGTGTAACACATTGATAATGTTTCTTCATTTCTTCCTGTTTTGTTTTCGTAATTTTCAATAGGTCACTTTTTCTTTGATTTAGTTGGGTTTAGTTATGCAACTCCGTAACTTGTATGTCTTGTGAACTCCACCCTTCTCCCCCAATTGCTACCTTCCGTGTTCGAAAGCATACCGGATTCGAGTTCAGAAAATCTGGTTATTTTACCAATACAAAATATGCTTAGTTGAGTGCGTTAATTGGTTGAAACCTTTTTGTTAAAACGAACTCCAGTTTTCAACAATTCATTCGTTTGGTCTTTTAAAGACACTTCAGGGCAACTGAATATCAGAGCTAATTTGTCTTGAAGGTATCCGAACACGTTGAAAAGTCGATTTTCGGCCAAAATTCCCATTTTTTAAATTTTTGATGATTTGGATAGTTCATTCATTTACTTTTCTAAAACATATTTACTTTTGTCGGTACGTTAATTAGAAAATGAGATATTGTTTTATAACAAACCGAAAACCGGAAGTGGGCGTTTAATTAACCGGAAGTTGTCATTTAAAGGACAAACTCCTGTCAAAAATTCTTTTAAACTGCATTTTTTCAAGTTAAAATGATGTTAGTATACTTTTAGGATTTTTTTTAAGTTTAGATACTTAATTTAAGCGCGTGGCAAAACTAAAATTTGATTTTTCTCGAAACTAGATGTTATGCATAATTTTCAAACTTCAAACATGATAACTCAAGATATTATCATTCGATTGTTCTGAAATTTTGTGAACACTTTCTTCAAATGTGTCTCTAGTGAATATACTAGAATAATGTATATTGTAACAATATTTTTTTAATTATGGTCTTTTATCTGAAAAATGACATGAAAAATTTGCTGAAAATCTTACAATGATTGTTCGATTAGCTCTAAAATTTTTATTTATACAAAGAATGTTAAGATTCTAGTACAAGCACTAGTCCATAGTATGTAATTTATTTTAATATTAGTTTTATTTGAATTATTACAAAAGTTTGACCTCTAGCATGTTTGAAGTTTTGGGGAATTTCCTCCAAAAAGCAGCAGAAATTCAAGATTTTTGTAAATTTATAATAATTTATACTCAAAAATCATACTCTAATATTAATCTTTATTAAATTCGAATCTAAAAAACATATTTTGGCGTTTCTATTTCACAATTTAAGAAAAAAAGTGCTCCGAACGTGTTCGGTATAGCTTATTGATAAATAAAACTGAATATCTTGTAAGAAAATTAGTGAGAGCAATTTTCAGTAACTAGATCTGATATATGAAGTCCGGGCGACTATAATTTAATAACAGAACTAAAAAATTCCTTAAAAAAATAGTTTCAGTGTGAAAGCAATTTATGTGTTCTTTAGTTCGACTAGTTTTGTTGTCGTGCCCGGCAACAGCGGAAACTTGATTTTAGTTTTATTTAACACTTTGGAATCGGGAAAGATAAAAATGCGTTTTTCTCGAATTGCCCAACATCGAAATTTTAATTCAAGAATTTGACTTTCGTACTAGTTTAGACCTGTAAATAGAGTCTGCGGAATACTTTCACTTTTTCTTTTATGACGTGTACTTTGTCTAGAGTAAGCTCAGTTACGGTTTTTCTTTTTATTTGAGCTTGCATCTAATTCGTATCCCGCACACAATGTGTTGGGGGCGGGGGATCACCCAGGGAGAAAACAATGTTCGTTCTTTTGTTATGGGAGCCAGTGGGGTTCATGTTGAAGTATATCAAACAGTTTCAAATGGTAACCTTTTTTTTATTTTAAAGTTGCTGTATGAAAGTCAATAAAAATTTTCTTTATATCATTCGTCTCCCATTTTTTAACAACTTTTTAGCCAGTGATTAATTCTTGGGCACTTGTCAGCAACGTAGTCAGAGATTTGTATCATTTTCTTTTCCCCGTTTTATAGAATTCTTTAAAAATTTAAAATAAACACGTGCGTAATTTATTTATTTTGGCATTGAAAATTACAAACAAAGGGAAATCGTGCACTTGAAGGTTGTAAAGGAAATGGTTCTGAGAGTGTTCCGCGCATTGTGAAAGAGGAAGATCGTCATACGTGTGACGTGTTTAACTTTCCATTTGTCTCGTTTTCTGCACAAGCAGAAAGGAGCGACCTTTCACGCTCCGGAAACAAAAGAAAGCCGTTAAGTCATTTTACTTCTTTTCTCCATAAATGCGAAATGTACTTGAAATTCAACCTTTAAGCGCGTATGCGCATAATTTTATTTCTGACGTTCGGAATAGTGTGCTCAAACAGAAAGGGAATATTACATTAGCATGCCTAGAATCGCTTAATTTGGAGCTTTTCGCTTCTTTGTGAACCAGCGTGTTTTGTTCTCGTTTAGAACTGGTTTTTATGATTCTTTCGTAATTGAACCGATATAATCTTTTCAAAGTCATGTATTATGGTTTGTGCTTTCTTTTCATCTCTCACTTTTATTTTTCCAATTTTTTTTTATTCTGTTCGTATTTATTTATATATATATTTGAGAATTGCGGAATTTTCAATTCACAATTTTTAAAACTTTTTTCTCCCTTGTTTTTATTTCTTTTTTAATACTTTTAATTCGCGTCTTTTATTACAGTGATAGGTTACGAGTTTAACCTTCCTTCCACACCCTCCGAACACGAAAACGCCTCTTTCTTTCTTAGTTCGAATTAAGTTGATGAAAAAAGAGCATCGACGTACTTTCAATGTTTCTCAAACTACACAGCTTGTAACAAAGTCATTTTCTGTAGACTTTTTTTTTTAATTCATATAAAAAATGTTCAGCTCATCGTGATGTCCCTTCTTAATCGTGTATCCAGATCGATATTTATGTCATCCAAACTTCTTTCGTTCGTTTTCTTCGCCTGTTAGCTGATTTTTGAGACCCGTGTCGTTTCTCTTTCTTTCTTTTATGTTTCATTTCCTTTGTAAACGACCTGGAATAAAAAAATGCTACGAACATCTATTTAGATTAGAAGATAATGAAAAATGGCATTCTCCTAAAATGCCTGGACATTCAAATTCAGTCAACAATCTTTGTCTGAAACAAGGGTGTCAAACTCACATCTATCACGGGACAGATAAACCATGTGTAAGCTTATGTGGGCCGTAAAAAAGTTAAAATTTTTATTATTTCGAAAACACAGTATAAAATAGAAAAAGGACGGTTGAATAGTTAACACGATCACGCCGGCGCGTACCACCGGTGGCTCGCACTGATATGTCCCGTCAGTCGGCNNNNACCACTGGTGGCTCGCACTGATTTATCCCGTCAGTCGGCGCGCACTACTGGTGATTCGCGCTTGATTGTTTCATCAGGCGGTGCGTACAACTCACAATTTAGATTGTTTAGTAACTAGAAAAAATTTCCATATAGTTGAAAATTAAAATAATGGAAATTTAACGTATATCAATTGAAAAAGTAGGATTTTATTTTAACTCGATAATATTAACATAATAATTCAATATTGCAAACCAAATTATTTATTTAATTCTATGCAGTTGTTTAAAACATTTCAAACAAAGTGCTGGCAAAAGCATGACAGCGATAGTGCTAAAAAATAAAGAGCAACAATGGTTAGCATTGCGGTACAATTTCATTTTTCACTTTAGTTCGGCTCCGCCCGACAAAGCAAAGCGCTCTTAGAGTAGCCGCTCATGGGAGAGAAACGTGAGTTGTAGCGCCGGCGTGAACGTGTTAACCCCTTCAGTCGGAATTAAGAAATAATGGAGTTCGAATTTTTTTTTTTCCTTTGGCGCACTGTGTACTACTGCAAAAGTTGTTGGCATGTCATGAGTGTAAATTGCAGAGTAACGCAGATACCAGGCAGTTTAAAATACAAAATAGCTTTAATCCAGTTTACTTAAAAAAAGAAACATGCTGCTGTCTTGCAGCTTACACACTCACTGACAGCCATCCATCCGACTGCTTGTTTTAAAAACACAAATGAACAATATATATAGATTGTAACAACCAATCAACTTCGACTAGTGCCGTAACTTCGGCTACGTCATGAAATTAACCAATTAGATGCGTTTCATTCAGTGACTGAACAATTTCATTTGAATTTCCAACAAAAGTTAAAGCACAAATGAAATTTCAAGCCTGTAGATGGAAAATTTAAAAAGTCATCCCATGTCCAGCATCCGGACAATACTGGATATTTCAACTAAAAAAAGACAAAAATTACACAAATTTCACTTTAAAATGATTGTCAAAGGATAATAAAATATTGTAGAAGCCTGTAAAATGGTAAAAAAAGGATTAAAAACAAGAAATTACTTGAAAAACAAAATTCACCACCGAGCTCCATTTTGGGAACAACGATGATTTTCTCGATTTTTTTGGAAAAACTAAAAAAGTAAAATGAATCCATGCCCGAAACGGAAAATTCTTGCAACGATTATATTTATAAGAAAATCGAGAATCAAATTGAAAAAACAGCGTGTAGTTTCGTCATCATTGAATTATAGGAGGTGTTCAAAGTTGATGTCCGGTATACAGGACACCAAGTCTGAAGGGGTTAATAACTTTCTGAGTCCTGGCATCTCTTCTCTGCTCAGTGGCGGATTTCGACGATATGAGGCCACGGGCACAAATTATTTTGAGGCACCTTCCCCTAAATAATGTCGCAAATTCGCCATCGGCTAAACACTGCGATGTACGCCAAACAGATTTTGAGGCTCCTCAGAGCCGCAAGGTACGAGGCGAGCGCCTCTAGCACCTGTGCGAAAAACCGCCACTGTCTTTGCTACCAACTTTCTTACTTCGAGGGACAGCTTGTCCACAAAGATTCATTTCTAAACTGATCCGAGATGAATGTCTGTAATTCTGTATTTGATGAGGACTTATTTTCCTCTCAAAAGCGAAAATGATTGCTCGGACCGATTAGTACTTCCGAACTTGGGAATAAACTCCTATAACCCTTGCCTGGTTTCTGTGTTTTCAAATCAGACAGGCAAATATTTCTGAACCTCAGACGTCCCATCTTCATCGAATTTTGCCTTCAAATCTAAACAGCATTGGATTTCGATTATTTCATTATCTGCTGCTAAAAAAGATTCGCTGCCGTTGGTGGCGGAATTGGTGCGTCGATGTAATGCGGCTAGTAATCGGTCATTGGCGAATGATGCGGCTCGTTATTATAATGTGGGTGATGCGATGGCCGACTAAACACAACTTCTTTCCATTTAAATATTTAATGATGATTTAAAATAACAGTTAGATGGCTAATTAAGATGAAATAATTTACTATTTACAGAAGATCAACACAAAGGAATTATAGCTGCAGGGTTACACATATTCTCGTCGTTATAATCTTCTTTTGGAGTAAGCGTCATTTTCCAACATCGCGTCTGGATGTCAGAGCGTCTAATGACGAATTCTGGTCAGATCCGCTAGAGGCGCCACTCAATTGGCCGGAATGAAGGGAGCTGCCGTTAGTCTGGCACCACAATAATTTAAGATTTTTAAAAGTGAAGCTAAGAAATTTTTGTTTAAATTTTGGTACATAATGCCATGTTTGTGGGGTCGCATGCAGCCCGTGGGATGCTAGTTTGCCACCCTCGCTCTAACAGGGGGAATATCGGCTTGAAAACTTTACTGGCTGGTGCAGCTTTCTCCGTCTAAAACGTCTCGGAATTCATTTTAAATACAAGAATGGTGCACTTTTGACGATTTGTTATGTGAGAGAAAGAGATGATTGTCTGTCCATTTCTAAACTATCGTTGTTTTATTACTTGAATGTATCGCTAATTATATATGTGGGATTCCGCCCACACATCGTCGAGAATGCCGTCTGGAGCATAGAGTAAGATAGAGATAGCCTATAGGGTTGTAGGAGTGTTCCAACACTGAGGCACGAGAACGTTGGCAAAAACGAGTTTGCCAATATCGCTGGAAACTTCCGTCGTAATGTTATTCCTATGTAGTAATAAGCCTTACTTGCCGCGCGTCGAGCTGCCACTTTTCATGAAAAATGGTCGTTTCGTGCTGTGCTTATGGGTGTAGTGAAAGATCAGTCAAAGGGGGTCATTTTACATTTCATTGATTAGTTATCTGTATAATTTTTATTCTTATAAATATACATAAAACTGTTAAAACTGTACTCTAAGGTCTGGAGCTGTAGTTTAAAACCACCGATTGGCAACGCTCACCAGCGGACGTTACAGAACTGGATCCCGCTCTGACTGAGACAGACCGTGTGCGGTTGAGCGATGAAACTCGATATCTAAACCAGAACTGCCTGCGATGTAACTTGACTTGATGTACAGGGCAACAACGCCCCCCTAAAATTCTTTACTTCTATCTCCTTTATTTTATGTTGTGCCATCTTAATGTTTGTTCGGTTTTCTCAAGTGTTCCATTAAATATTTGAAAGACCAAACCAGCGTGCCTATCAACTTACATTTGAGCTAAACTTCCATTCCACATAGATGTGTGCTTTTGATGCTTAAACTTCACATTTTGCAGCATATGAAAATCTTTCTTTTTTAGCCTTTTCTCTCATTTTTACTTTCTCGTATTGTAATCGTCAAAAAATTCGAACGCGAGATTTTGACGAATCTCCACCTTTTAGACCTCCCTGAGTCCGGAAAACACGATTTTGGAATTATGTCTGTCTGTGAACACGATAACTCGAAAACTATTAGAGCTACGGGGATGAAATTTAGTATGTGGTCTTTAAACATAATTTGTAGGTTTCTGTCAAATTTTGGACAAAATCCGTCAACGCGAAGTCTGTCTGTTTGTATGTCCGCGGTCATGCGAACACTATAACTCAAAAACTTGAATAGCTAGATGGATAAAATTTGGTACACGGTTTTATCGTCATGAATGTAGGTCCGTATAAAATTTTGGGCCAAATCCGTCGAAGGGTTGACTGTCTGTCGGTCTGTATAATTTACTTTTGAAAAGAATCCGTTGTCTCCACGCGCATGTGTATTGGGAGCAATCTTCTGTGCACCCGAAGGCTATGGAGCGAATTACGTCAGTTTGTCCTTGAGATGGCAAGAGCGGAAAATCGGTACGCATCTCTTTGAATTTGATTCTTTACCTAGATATTTTGCAATCACTATAATGAAAAACCTTCTGATAGTCATAGGATTCTGGGTAACAGTAGGTTCGATTTTTTTTTTTTTATCCACGCGGGGGGGGGGAAGTACCTTTCTGGGGAAGTATACGAGAAAGTTTAGGGTAGAACACTCCTGCTGGTTTAAAATGTAAGTTTTATAAGCATTTTTCTTGGAGGTTTTTTTTTATTAGTTTTTATATTTTCCACGCACAGTAATTCTTATAAATTTAACTATATGTTTTTACACTAATCGTTGCCTATTAAAATACACTAAAACACCGTTTATACGTCTTTCGAGGAACTGACGTATAAATGAAAAGGCGCACAATCGAAATTTTAATAAACATATCTGATTATTACAAATTCAATGTTGCTAATGCAAATTCATTTAAAAGTAATAATTTTAAAGTTTTTTTTAAGGTAGTACTAGCATAATACTACATAATATTCAAATCAATAATTAAATTTTAAAATTATGCATGTATCATTACAGTGAGGAAAATCGTACCTTTATTGCATGTTTTGAATACTAACTATACATATCTTATACGATTTATGTGTACGCAGGTAGGCGTTTAATTACAAAAGTCTTTAGCCGTCGTGTGACGTGCTGATTGTCTGCAAATATCAAGTATGGTATTATGAATCGAATCAAGTTCGTTGCATGTTTTTTCACTATTCTTCTGACAGAAGAAATAAGCTCGAAATTTTTCAATGGAGTTCACTGCGTCTTTGTATAAAAGTAAAATGAGTTCATCAACACTTAAAATTAGCCCCAAACAATCTGTCTTCTATTAATTCATCTATTTTGAATTATTTCGAAGTCGTGATATCTCTATCACGGTTCACAAACTAGAAAGGAGGAAATTTCCACATTTTAGAACGGGTGAAAACGACGCATAAACGAAGCACTTTATCATTGCAATGAATACGAATGAATCGGGACTGTGATTAAGCGACGTATAAATGAGAAACTTGTAAACGGTGCTTTACTGTATAAACATTCCTTTGCAAATGAGGGCGGGATTCAATTGGAGTGTCTGTCATGAATAGGGGTGGCGTCAGAGGGGGGACCAGAGCTCCCAAGTGGGGGATGCTGTGAAAATTTTGTATTCCGTCGGGGAAAATTTTTGTACAGGGTATTCAACTGTAGTTGGTAAATAATAACATGGCGAAAATTTGAGACCAATTTCATTACACTCGTCCCACCCCCGTCTGGACGATCGTACCCCCCTGTCGGGCAAATCGCCCCCTCCCCCGTCGGGCAAACTCTTGCGCCATTCCTGGTCCTGAACAGCCTTTTACACCTCATGAAGACCTTTACGAATACCGCAGCTCTCTCTCTGGCTCAAATCTAGTTTCTCCCTCTTTTATCGCTACTCTGTGCTCGTAAAACACTGTCAAGTTGGCGCAGAATGAAAGCATCCAGATCGTTTCTATTGAGCCAATCTTCTCGTTTTCTTTTCCAGCCGTGTTATTCTATTATACTGCCTTCCTGCTATTCTGCTAATCGGAACAAATGGTTCTAATAGACAAATCCATTCCGCGAGCGTAATGACGGAGGATGATGAACTCGGGTCAGTCGGAGGAAATGGGTTTTAATGTCGTTACATATTCGTCAATCGCACGTGATTGAAGACGAGCAGCCTGTTTCATTTCCGCCTGTGCCCCGTTGGGGAGGAGGAAGCAGTTGCGCTGAGCCGTCCAGAAAGCGTTTTGCAAGGCCCGCCGCCACATCAGCTTTTGTAATTGATTATCGCCTGAAATGTGCTGTCCGGGTCTCTTTGATTTCATGAGCTGTGGAAAACAGATATAAACGCTTCCGGCCTTTTGTTCGCTGCTTGTATTTTTATTCGTGTCTCGCAAATTTCAGATTTAGGGAAGTTTTGAAACTCTTCTCCCCTAGGAAATTGGATTAATCTTTGTTCTGGTAAAAATATTTTATTAGCCCCCCACCGTGGAAAAAAGATTGGGTCGTGTTTTTTCCATAATTGGTTTTTACCCCTTTACGTTGTGTAAAGAACTCAACATTTTGTTTCCCGAGGGATCTAGGCGGATTGTTTCGCTTGACTTCTGGTCAAATGTGAAAAGAATATACAGATATAGTACGAAATTCAAAATCACGTTGTATTTCTTGTTCTGTAAGATTATTTTTAGTTCTTACTCTTGAAAAGCATTCGTTATACCATGTTCATTTTTTTAAAAAAAATGTTTGATGGAAACAGTGAAACTTGATTTAAAATTTCACCAAATATAACCAGGAGTTTTTCTAAATTTTAATGATTTTTGTGGTAGACATTGGTGTGCACAGGTTCTTGTATATACAAACAAAATTTTTAAAAACTTCGTCCTACATGGGAAATACACATTTTTATTATCAGTAATAAAACGACAAGTTGATAATATACCCTAATTATTTAATGATAGTTTTCTAAAAAGAAATCTAACATTTTTTTTATGAATCCAGTAGGTAGTGAAAATGATCTGTTGTCTGTGCGAGTTCTTATTTACGTATCGATAACAAAAGCTTATTTGGGAGATTTTTTTTAAAGTACGTTTTCACGCGTAACAATGTTCTATTTTTTCCCGAAATGTCAGACTCTTAACAAATATGGATCCTCCGAATGGTTACTTTTCTGTGAAATAATCTGCTGTGTGTTGTTCAAGCACTGCATCACGCATTTATATAATGCAATAATCATTCCGTACTCCATTTTTTAATGAACTAGATAAAAATCACTAAGCATTCCCATATATCGATTGCCATTGAGTAATATTTGAATAGCTTTCCTCTCGAATGTAAGACGCCAGTCGTGTGTCGGTGTACTCAGCCGGTGTTTTTCTCACCTTCGGAGTTGTTCAAACAGAGCGCGACTCATCCGAGTCGAGAATCGTGAGCTAATGCCTAGCGCGGACTCACGACTCGAAACAACTTTACAGCTTTCTCCGGCCCGATCGGCTTCGATTGCTGCGGAGGGTGCACGGAGAAAGGATTAGAGGGCCTCAATACTCCTCTTTTATGACCCGAAGCAATTGGAGGCAGAAATGTGACTCGTGACTGTTAGATTTGAGAACTGCACCGGCCCATTACCTGAAAGGTAAAATATACTGCCACATGTGCTGAATTGCTTCTTTTCTTTTTAAATCGTTTTTGACTTTTTCGAATCGATTGTGAAAACAAATCGGGCTTTCTCTTTGCTGCATTGCTTTTCTGTAGATATTTTTAAATCTGTATCTCGCAGATTCCTGCTTTTGTAAGGTCGGAGAGTTATTGTTAAGAAAACTAGCAAAAAAGGGCCACCCCAAACGGATTAACATGGAAGCTTCGAATAACTTGGTTTCGAACCTGTTCCGTCCTGAAATAAATATTTACGTCATTCAAAATGGCAAGCAATTTTAGAAAAGAAATGCAATTTATCTTACAGACGAAAATGTGTTTAAAGATTTAAATAAAGGGGGAAAAGAACCAGTAGAGACGTCTTGCATGCAAATAAGGCTTAATAAAATACACTGTAATAGGAAATAGTATTGGCAGGCAGGAACACTAACCACATAGCAACCCCGGACTACACGAGATGGGGGGTGTAAAATAATCTATTTAGTTTTAGCGTCATCATAGCTCTCGTGTCGCCATTTAATGGTGTAAAAATCAACCATGGTCAGAATACGTGTTTCAAAGTCGTAGAGATGAGAAATAGATGAGATTAGTAATATTTTTGTTCAATAATTTAGATTCTCTGTTTCAATAAATTCGTTTACACCTTTTATCTTTCTGATAAGCCTTCTCTACATCCAAAGGGCGCAAGCTCCACTTTTCCCTTATTTTTGGAGGAAAAGACAGTTAGAAAACTAATTGGAAATTAATTAAATTATGGGGGAAAATTTTAAAATGGTAAAACTTCAAATATTTATTTTAAAGATTAATTTAGAATTCATTTTTTCAGTGGTATATTTAAAAAATTTAGGGCCTAAAACAATTTTCGATTGGGAAATTTTTTCTGCTGATGCATTCCTTTTCTATACAAGTATATGGTCGATATCACTAATTGAACCAGCGGGAGTGACCTCCCCGAAACTCTCGCATACGACCAGTAATGTGGGGTGGGTAAACACCCAGTTGGTAGGTAAATATTTTTGGGGTATTTACCCAAGGCCTTGTTATTGAAAAAAAAATTATGAATGGTGATTTACAATGAAACATATAAAATTTATGAATTCCCAAAAGCTTAATATTTTGCGAAAAAAATTGCGTATTTTCGCAATTTTTACGCGCACTGAGGTACCACAATTTTATTTAACGTTTTGAGTACGAAATCTTACTATATATATCGCACAACATTTCACTACACCTCTGGTTAATCACAGGAGTCCATCTGGAGAATGTCAAAACGAAGTTTCGCTTTGGGGATTGCCATAATTTCCGAAGCGCGTGTTTGCGGCTCGCTACAATTTCTGCCAAGGTCCAACGCCAACCATACTGACTTAAGTAAAATAAGCGAAACGCTCGCCAACACACAGTCGTAATGTGCATTTTGAACTAAATATGCAATTTGAACACCTGTTTTTTAACCTATTGAGATGAAAATTGGTCACAGATCTATAATTAATGTTAGCATCCGCGATATGAAGTTTTATTTATCTAAGTCAAAGGGCTTATGAGATACAAGTATGCGATTATACAGACCGACAGACAGTCAACCCGTTGACGGATTTGGCCCAAAATTTGATACGGACCTACATTCATGACGATAAAACCGTGCCAAATTTTATCCATCTACCTATTCAAGTTTTTGAGTTATAGTGTTCACATGACAGCGGACGTATAGACAGACAGACTTTCCGTTGACGTATTTTGCCCAAAAGTTGATAGAAACCTACAAATTATGTTTAAAGACCACATATCAAATTTCATCCCCGTAGCTCTAATAGTTTTCGAGTTATCGTGTTCACAGACACACATAATTCCAAAATTGAGTTTTTCGGAATCAGGGAGGTCTAAAACGTGGAGATTCGTCAAAATCTCGAGTTCGAATTTTTTGACTATTACAATACTTTCTCTTTGTATACTTCGTATACAAGAAAGTAAAAAGGAACTGATGAAACTCCTGTCTGCTGTAAAATTGAACAATAATGATAATTACATTCTAATTTTGTTTTATATCCTTTGTAGAATAAAGCTACAATATTAGAGAATATGGTGCAGAATATGTATTTAGAGAAATGCAGATATTATGAAATTGCAGTTAAAGCGTCAAAAAATCTACAAATTATTGGTCAACTTTAATGATGTTGTGAAAATCTGCTAAATAACTGCAAATTGAATTGAAGAAAAAAATGCAGATTTTTTCTGTCTTCAAAAAATCTGCAGAATATTTCGAGAAAAATATAATATGAATTTTTTTGCAGATTTTATGCAGATTAAATTAAAGAAAAAATGCAGATTTTTTCTGTCTTCAAAAAATCTGCAGAAATCTTTAAAAAGATTTTTTTTAGCTGGGGGGCGGGGAGGGCTCGGTTTCAGTTTCCATTCT
Organism: Araneus ventricosus; assembly: GCA_013235015.1. Lineage (NCBI taxonomy): Eukaryota > Metazoa > Arthropoda > Arachnida > Araneae > Araneidae > Araneus > Araneus ventricosus. The sequence goes on along the minus strand of BGPR01003156.1, from coordinate 48,557 downwards.
CTTTTTATCTGACCACGTCTCAAAATTCCGAGGTCCGTCCCAAAATAGCCCTCACGTAGCTTTAAAATGGGACGCTAATATAACTGAACTAAACCTGAAACCTAATTATTGCTAATTTAAACTGTCAATGCAGTACTTTTTGCACAAGTGTTTGTCACAAAACCATTAAATGTGATCCGACGCAATCCGGAACTTAGTTTCGACTGTACATGCGTTTTGTATTTGTATCAACTTTGCATACAAATTTCGACTAGGGAGGATTCCTCTGTCTCGTTTTGGCTTAAAGAGAATGCGCCCACTGCGTTTCAGAAACGTCCAGTAAATATTTTGCGAGATTCTTAAAAATAAGCGAAATGTTTGAATTGAAAACCAGCTCACGAGAGAAAGACATTACTTATATCTTACCTGGAGGCTTACTTGTAGAAGATTAAGGTGCTTGACCTCGAAAACAAAGTGATAAAAATCCTTATCGATAGTTGGAAAAGTGAAAGATATGTTCATTGTTTTCTTATCAGAAGATAAATGTTTAAAATGAGTAATCGTGAGCTATTCAATTGCTGGTTTTTCGAGTATTTAAAAAAAGAAGTATTTTTTCATTCTCAACTTAAAAGTAAATGAACCTACTTAGTCGTCCATAATTAATACTTGTATTCGCTATTTTTTATTTATCTGTTTTAAGTGGTATGCATTTGTTCATTATTTCCTTGACAGATGTATTTCAGAACTGTAAAGAAAACTGTAAAATGGCTGTAAATGACTGTAAACAAAATGCAAAATTAGATTGTGTGTGTGTGTTGGCGCTCTATAGAGCAGACCGCTTTTTTTTTCGTGAGATTTTAATTAGAATTATAATCAATTAAACGAAATTTTGGCGTTATTCCTTGGTAACTTCCGGAAATATTACATCACAAAAATAATTCGCGCACCATCTGAAAATTCAAACATTTATCTTTTCAATGATATCCATTAAGTTGCCATACAATTTTTTCTGTCACTGTAATAAATTTTTTAAAGTATTTTTAGGCATAATTTACAACATTACTTTTCATTGTTACGATGAAATTTAAACCGTTGTAATTGTTTTAACAAATATTTAAGTGCGTGTTTCTCTTTCATTTTTGAACGCTAAGGTATTATCCTAATGGATTTTACTTTTTTTATTTCATCATTTTTTTTGTGAAATCTCTAAATAAAATCCTCTAAGAGGTAGTAAGTGTATTCGGAAATGTATCCAGTAAGCTGAAAGATTATGGTTGCTATGTTTAAATTCTTTTTATCGGGATGTTTAAATCCAACTAACATGCTGCTGGACGTAAAATGTGCCGCGCTATTTTAATGTTGAAATCAAATACGCATTTTGAATAAGAAAGTGAGGTTAGTGCCGACAACGTGCAGTTAAATGTTACGGACAGTTATTCGACTCCATTGGGGACTTTCATGTGGACGACGAATAGGACATGTGCAAAGCTACTGAAAGAACGCGGGTTAAATGTCCATCATAATTTGAAATCTAAAATTACTTTGTTAAGAGAACTATGAACATCAAATTATGCATAAGACAGGGTTTCCACGCTTCTTGAAAACTCCTTGAATTTTGTTTGTCGTACTCGGGGCCCTGGAAAAGTACTTAATTATTCATTAGGTACTTGAAAAATTTGCAAAATGTTCATCCAATATTTTTTGGGCCAGAAGAGAAAACCATTTCGTGACTTGGTTATGACTTGAGAATTCCACTACCAGAAAAAGGGTATTTGTTTGGCATGCTGTCAATCATCAATCTTTTATCTCTTTGTATGTTCAAAGACAGCTTAATTTGATTCATGCAGTAAAAGCTACCGAGGGTATTTATTTCTCCGTCGAGTAAAATAGTCCTGCAATTGTCCTAATGTATCTTGAAAGTAACTGATATATTTGAGCAGAATTTTGTTTTAAATACCAATAATCAATTTTCTCTGCAATGAAATCTGTTTTCAAAATGTATGTTATTTAATTTCATAGAGCCAGGGAAGTCTGTGTTCGCGTGAACACAATAACTCAAAAACTTAAATAGCTAGGTGGATCAATTGTGGCACACAGTTTTATCATTAGAATTGTAGATCTGTATCAATTTTTTTTATTTCAAAAATAAAAATGCAAATGATTAATTTAATTTAAATTTATCATTTGCATTTTTATGTCTAAAATATGTAATCGTATGGTCTTTGAATTTTCTTAAAAAGTTCCTTGAAAAATCCTTAAATTAAAGAGTGGGAACTCTGTAAGAGATTCAATTGAAATTACATTCCCGGCGAACAACCTAGTCGCCGACTACTTATTAATAAAGGAACATTTTGTGAAAGGAAATTGTTTCATCGAAAACCCTTAACAACAGAAAATTCTTTTTTTTCTTTGTCTCCTTTTGTGTTGATACAACTAGGCTTTTTTTAAAACAGTATTATCTTAACACCCGATAAAGTAACTGTGTTATTGTTCAACAGACTTTGTAACTAAGGTACATTGCTTTTTTTTTTCGCCACCTCTTTCTATGTGCATGTACCTGAAAAATTATCTATTCGCAAGAATAAAATTCCTTCTTTATATCCCCACCCTTATTCCTTTTAACAGTTTAGGCACAGCATATTTCATTTCACATCATCTTGCGGGAGGTGGGAGATACAATCCATTACAATCTCCTCTTCCACTATTTAAAACTATTTTCCTAGTGCGCATGTCTGTTTTTCAATAATAGCATTAAATGGTTTCTACACCATCCGATTACCTTTTACCATTTATTTAAACGTAAAATAGATTTTTCCTTGTCCATTGTGTGTTTCAACCACACTTATACCCATTTTTTACAAATTCCACTTTTATTTAATGCATTTTAAAGTTATATAGTCGTAGTCGAAGCTTAAATCTGACTGGGCAACATTAAATTCGTGGTGTTTTTTTCATATAGAAAGTCACGAATACCAGGGTGATTGCAATCCAGAATTCCGTACTTTTTACATCTTCTGACTGTAAAATCCGAAATTTTAGAATCTGTCTTCGGGATCTCAAATTTTGTTTTTGAGAAATTTGGTTCAAAGATTAATTATATGGATGATGTTATGCCAGAGAGAATATAAAATATTCTTGAAGGTTGATAAATTAAATATTGTGGAGACTGTGAATTATTGTTGATTCTCATTAAACACAAATACCTTTCAGTAAATTGTTCTTTAAGTCCTTTTTAGATGGATTTTATCTGTGATAAATATCGGAGAGATAAATTACTTCATTGAACAGCTGCGCAGCGTAGCGATGAGCCATTATCTTTCTGCTAACAGTTCTTTATGTCTAGCGCTTGTTAATATGCATACTTCAGTTTCGCAACCAATACTTTAAGTGAAAGTGAAAAGCCGCTGTTTATATCAAAATGTTACTTGTTTGAAAATACGTGTTTGCCTGTATGTATGTATATCGTACTTATATCCTGAATTTTTTGAAATTATATTAGATTTTTATGCTTGGATTTTTGAAATAGGGTCACAGTTACCCATGCGGATATGCTTTTAAACGTAGATCCCAGATTTTTTCCCCCAATTATTCATTCGAAGATTCAAGTTTAAAAAATACCGATTTGTGGAAAACCTCTCAGCATTTTGTTTCTCGTAAAGAACAACAGAAATTCTGATGGTGGCAATGCCTACAACTTTCTAAATCTTAAAGGTATTGAACTGGAATTTTTATATAAGCGACCTTAGACGTCTGGCTTCAATGTAATGAAAGAAAATTTACTCTACGTTTCGCGCATGCGCAGTTAAAAAGTATTTGTTCCAATTACTCATATTTCCTCAAATATTCAAGGTATTTACTTCAAATTTTAATACAATGTTTATCTAACATATTGTCGAGTATTCTGTAGCTTTTAGCGTAAATGTAAATTTGGTGTAAAATTCTGGGTGTTATAAGCAAAAAACATGTGAAAAATTTGGGATATTTTAAAGAAACCTTTATATCTTCCCGAATATTCATGATATTTTTATAAAAATGCTAGTAAGCAATGTGCATAAGAAGCGAAACGCTTGATACAAGATTCAAAACATTATCGGCTTCCGTGAAACTGGGTGAACGCAAATCATTTTCGTCTTCATCAATTTGTCGACGGTCCCCTAAATGTCCTCGTGACAAAATCTTCACAGTAAAATGTGAGGTCCCTCGATTCTCCACAATTGATTGTGAACCATTGCATTCAAATTAACTCCAAATGTTTCGCATTTTATCAATCTTGCAATCCTTTTGGCCAGTAGTGTAATATCCATTGTCAAAATCAACCTTATACTTAAGAGGATCTAGTGACGGCCCGTTTCCGTTCGTTTCAAAATTCATTTACTGCATCGGTTTATTGGAGGATCTTGCTTACTTTTTTGTCTGTGCCTTTTTTAGTAAAGTATTTCATTCGGAGTAAGATTTCAGCAATACTGATATCTTTTAAAATTTGTATCTCTTGAACACGGGCCATCTGAAAAAACACGGACCCTGTAAAAACTTAGTATCAATTTTCATAACCAGTTTTATATATAACTCCGAAAAGTTGTTAATGAATTATCATACGTAAGTACTTCATTTTTAGTATACGGAATTCCTCATGTCTATTTTGGAATACCCACGTACTTTCAGGAAAACGATTATATTCTGTGCACAATCAGTTGATTCTCGCATTTTCCAAAGATAAAAAAAAGCCTTCCAAGATTCTTCTTGCACCACTCTTTGACTTTCCCCATGGCCTTTGATTTAGATTTCGGTGTCGTTCAATTCGTTAGACCCAGAAGTTTATCATAAATCAATATGAATAAATGAAATTGATACATTTAGGGCACTGTCAAGTCAAAAATTCAATGTTAATTCCACAAACGGAAACATCGCCCATAGCTGTTATGATAAAAGCATTGCCATATTAAGCCAACAGCTCAACTAAGTAAAGTAAAGGCCACGTTTATATCAAGTTCATGCAAATGAATCGTAAATAATTCTTCAGATTAAAAGCACTTGCCAGTTCGACAATTAAGTTAAACTAGTCTAATTAGTTAAAAATGTTAGTTATAAATACATTTTGAAGAGCTAACAGCGTCCAATCCTTAATACTTGAAACTAAACAGTATCATGGTATTGGCATAGTTTACGGCTGAACAGCTCCACTTCGGTTCGGGTACAAAAAGTTTTACTGTCTATAAAAAATTATAGGGACAAATCTACCGTCATCAAGGATCACTTTATCCTGATCCTGATGAAAAAACGCCGCCTTGCTCCCATCTGGCTTATGGACCTTTAAGAGTGTTAGGCACAGGAAGCGAGTTTGCCAATATCACTTGTTAGTCTCATTCTTATTTAGATTCGTAAAAACTATAATCCTTGCAGTAGAGACAGGCAGCTTGAATAACATTGGTTATGAAGAGCTGCTGGATAATAAGCTAAAAAGCTTCCTGGCTTTTTGCAGTGGAATTTCTATGAGATAGAGCGTTTCTTATTATTTCAGGAACGACGAAACATATAAGTTGAAAGAGACATTTATTTGGACGACCACATTTAAGAGCATATTTATAGATTACCACATTTCCATTTTACAGGGTTGATATTTGTCCTACATCTTATAGGTACGGTACCAGCAACAGCTTACATAGAACTGGAGAATGCTTACAGGACCTACAGACGGTACAAAAATGACATAGTAGAGACAAGCATTTATACTCTGCTAATAAACAGTAGATCTACATATCAGCTGCGGGAATCGAATAGACAACGTCGTACGATTCCGATTAAATAGCTGCTAATATGGATGTCAAGTGAAGTGACTAGCTCAAAGAAATGACGTAAAAATCTTAAAGAATGCTTCGAATCTTAGAATAAAGGTACGAGAGACAATTTAGAAAAGATGCAAGCTTCGTAGCTTAAAATGCAGAATTTCCTAACAAAGAGGCAGCAAATCAAAAGCAGTCGGTACCAATTAATAAAATAGTTCCATAAGACCTTTCGGATAAAATTCAACAAATTTTATTGAACTGGCAACCCTTACACTAATAAAATCAAATCTGCTGCCATGTTGCGAAACGGGGGATATCAAAAATAAAATAGATTAACCTCTTGCCCCACGATTTTATTTAACCTCCTAATTAGATGCCACCACCCATTTGGGATATTTTTTTATTGTTTCAATCTATTTAAGTTGGTGAAGGATACTTGACACACTTAAGTGTGTCCAAGTGACTTTCGTATATAAAATTAATTGTTCCGTTGACTTAAATAGGATTTAAATAGCAAAAATTCTGTAATTCGATGGTAGGATTCGTAGGTTAAAGGGTTAATTGACTTTACCTGTGGAAGACGAAACATTCCAACAATTGATCAAGTGACAGTCAGTCAACTGATGGAGAGGTGACTTCGGAATGAGTTATTCTTTTGAACTGGTGAAATGTAGATATTACCCGTTGCTAGTTCACTTTCATATCCATTAGATCACCCGCTCCCATTTCCTTTTCGCCGGCCACACATAAATTGGTATGACATGCGGTGGTCGTCAAGTTAACATCGCTGTATGAATCAAATACGATTCATAAGTCAGATTAGACGGCTCCTTCTCTACTGTAGTCAAAAGATGGCAGAAAAGGAGTCGCCTAATTAGATAGATGGTCGGAATCTCAGGCGTGAGTCGTGGCTGCGAACGTGTTAATGAAGATCGAAAACGGATCAATATTACGCAACTTCAATTCTGCCAATATCACATGTGGAAGGTCCGGCATTCTCCGTGCAAGTTGTGTGCTGTTCGAACAGTATGTTGATGATGTTTTCTTACAAGTTGAACTATATCGTTTAAACTTCAAATATTTGCAACCGGTTTTTCAAACATTTTTATGTTCGCATCGGGTCAATCTGGTATTGTCTCTATATCACGCGTTGCTTTTATTTTGCATACGGCTGTAAACAGATTTAGTCAGTTGGTCTTGGTAATTACACTCTGGAACAAATGATAATGCACCTCCCCACTGTTTTGAAATTCAACGATATATAAAGAAGGTCGCTCTCGTTATTCTACCCAATTGTTTACCACTTCAGGAGCTCTTCGCCATGGTGCCGGTTTTGTGGCGACGTATCCTCCCTTGTTATGAAATGTGACTAACGAGCCTGGCATTCAGCCTCTATTATCTGTAATAACCCTTGTTTGAATACTGTAAAAATTGGTTTAAGTGTCCTCCACTCGTGCAATTAATAGTTGACTTATCGATGCTTCCTGTTGACCTTCCGAGTAGGGCGATCGCGAAAAAAAAAGAAGAGGAAGCATCCCAGTAACACCAATACTGGGCGTCGGTGAATCCGCGGGGACCCGTGTGGGTGTTTCATTGATGTCATCCACAGTCGCGGGTGGGGAGGGCATTATATAATGCGGAACAATGTCTTCTGGTCATGTGGATGGAAGAGAAAATGCTGGTGAACGGAAGTGAAAATAGAATCGTCCCGCATTTTGTTGTCCATTTATCCGGAAGAAAAAATAATAAAAATGGTCGGGGTTACAATGGCTTTTGGCCAAGGGCGGGTGGGTTATTGGCAGACGTGTGAATCTAGGCGCGCTATTATTGGACGCAGCAATTACTCGGTTTCGAGGCTTTGTCCGATCCATGCAGTGCTTATGGTAAAGTTATGTAAAAAGGGGGAGTCATTGAAACGGAGCATGGTTGGTTAGCTTTCTATTTTGGTGTTGAGGTCGTCGCTCTTGTCCGATCATTTGTCACCACTTTTTTGCGGCGATTTTGTAAAGTGAGCAGGGAATAATGAAAAAGTGAAGTTGATCCGTGTCTGCATCTGTGAACGCGCCCTTTGGTGAAATGTCGCATGGGTGTCCGTCAAATCGAAGGTCACGGGAAGAGTTTCTGGAAACGTCCGGATACTAATAGATGTGTGTACAGGAGAACAGTAAAGAGCGATTCGGTGATGTTATAAATGTAGAAATTATTATGATTACTGCCGAAGCCAACACAACTTTTCGAAATATTATCTTATGGGCAGTCTAGAGGTAAATGCACCAAAGATAAAGGATGAAAAACAGGAGTTAAAAACTAAAGTATTTATTATTAAAACAGCATAATATGAAATAAGAAAAATATTTACACAGGTGATTATTTACGAGTTAGACGAGGGATTTAGGGTTTCTTAGTTAATTAAGTAAAATATACTAACTTGCACCTCGTTTAAACATTATTTAACAGTTAACAGCCATCGCCGCCGTGCTGACAGGGAAAGACCCTGTAGCTGCCTATTGCTCACTTACCGCAAAACTGGTCCGTTGGATTTCAAAAGGTCGTCTCCCCCTGATTAAAATATTACACTCGTTTTTAACGGAGAGCTTACTCCTACGCATCACGTGATTAGCACGAAGAGACCGCGTGATCTTTATCATCCGATATCTTTCCGCTGACACAACAATATTCAAATGCTCTTGTACGGAAAGTGAGAAATTATTATTAGGAAGGAATTAAACTTACGCTTTTAAGCTAGACTGGGAAAATACAATTCCTACATCAATATGCAGTCTTTAAACATCCTGGATGAAAAGCTGATGCAGATTTCCCTTCTGAAGTCTCGCCATTATACCTCAGATTAAAAATAATAATACAGTAGAACCCCAGGAATCTTTCGAATAATCCGAACATCTTTTTTTAATTTTCTGAAAAATTTCTTTTGAAGAATGAAGGGAAAATAACGTTACCGAATCAGTAACAAAGCTAGTGTTTATTCCTAACTTAAAAGAAATATTCGAATGGGTCTTTAACCGCTTAACTTAAAAGCCCGAGAATACTCGTGAATCGAATTACAGTGACCTCTCACTTATACGCGCTCTCTTTTATGCGCGTTTTTTCCGCGGTCCCGGACAGAGATATAGGAAAACAATGATAAGTTTTATTCGTTTATGCGCCGCACTAAAAGAAGTACCTCTCACTTATGCGCGTCGCAAAGATTTTCTTAGTTCAAAAAAAAAAAATTTCCCAGCAGAACAAAAACCCTTTTTGTTCTGCTTCTAAGAATGCATTCCCTCACACTTCCTCTATTCTTCAGATTCCTGGAACACATTCCTCTAACTTATACACAGAGGTGTCCGAGGGGGTTCTTGTGATTGACGTCAGTAAAAGTCGCATTTGTACAGCAGCCAATTAGAGAGGTTAGTTACTTTATGTACCAGCTGGCATTGATTGCTAACGAAAGAACCATCTTTGGAGTTTTGGTTATGGTTAGATGGTTAAGTTTTAAAATGGCGAAAAGAACGAAATTTTCGCTTTCGTTTAAAATGGATGTTATTAAAAAAATCGAAGAAAATCCTTGCACCTCGAAAAAGTTTTAGCGGAGCATTTTAACCACTTAACTTAATAATTTTCTTTGCTATCTAATAAGATGACCCCTCCTGTTTTGGAAAGGGGCTATCGTTTTCATTCATCTAAGAAGGCATAGGATACTTAAGATGTTTATGGATCCTACATATTTTTTGTGTCAAATTATAAAGCTAATTAATGATTCAGTTTTAGTTTATAAGTCTAAAATTTCGATAATTCGATGCACGAGTATTCTCGGGCTGTTAAGTTAAGCGGTTAATGTCCCGGAATCGACATTGAGAGCGATTTTAAAAAATCGGGAGCATTTCCATTTTCTTTGTGTTCTTAAAAAAATAATTAACGGAAGTTATACACGTATTTGCATTTTGAAGCATCTTATTTACATTTTTCAGTAGTATATACATAGTATTAATTAACGATACATGCACACTGTATTGATGTCTCACTTTTAAGCTCCCTTTTGAGGTCTCTCACTTATGCGCGTTTTTTCCGCTGTCCCCTACGCCCGCGCATAAGTGAGAGATCACTGTATCGCATTTTTAGTCTTAAAACTAAAATTAAATCATTTATTAGCTTTATAATTTTACAGAAAAATTACGTAGAATCTGTAAATATCTCAAGTATTATATGCCTTCTGAGATGAATGAAAACTTCAGCCCCTTTCCAAAACAGAAGGGATCATCTTATTAGGTAACAAAGAGAATTATTCAGTTAAGGGGTTAAGAATGAATACAGAACCTTAATAAATAGAAACAAAATCAAATATCTCGTCGCGTGCTGTCTCCGTTTCGCGGAATACCCGGAGTCAACACTCTACTGCATTTGGTATATCAAGAGTATTTTACGAATTTCTCGGATAATCCGAATTCCCCGGAATCGAACAAAGGGCAGCCCCAATTACTTCGGATTCCCGGGGTTCTACTGTAATAATAAATATGTCCGTACGATGCAAAGCATCATCTATACTTATAAAAGACAATGTTTGTGTCTGCGATGTCCAGACGAATCTATAACACTTACACCCATGAAATTTAGTAGACAGGTAGTCGTAATGGTGACTGAATGCATCTCGAAGCCAGAACTTTAAAATTTAATCTAGAAAAATTTTTATTTAATATTTTATGTCGTTTTCGGTGATTTTTCGCACATTTCTCAATAGCGTGGCTTTGAATAATTGTACGAAAAAAAAAAAAACAGTTACACCATCGGAAAGAACAAACGATTTCCTTTCTAATGAAGGTTGTTTCGTACGTCTAACGTAATTTACTGAATTTTGAGAATTTTTTTTAAAAAATTGTCACTTTTATGGTAATTTTTAATAAGGATTTCTTCAAATTCTCTCATCTGACGTTCTAACATCTCTATAATTTTCATTTTTTTTCAGCTTATAACTGGGACATTTAAAACAAGAACGAAAAAATATCTTTTTTCGATTTTTTTAAATTAATTTTTCCCTGATCAGTTCAAACATTTTTTTGCTAACGAGATTTATCAGTGCGCGTTTCTCCGGGCGATCCCAGAATGCATTGTTGCAATTTCATTGGCTGGTGCGTGACCTTCCTCGCGGCAGGTGACGTCAAATGCTTTCATTCCCAGCATGCATTTCTACAATCCGATTCCTTCCGGCAGGTGACGTCATTACATTGGGACGTTTTTATTATTATGTTTGTGCAGCATTTTATTAGAATTTGAGCAATATTCCATTAATGAAATAAGATTTATTAACACCGAGTTTTTAATGTAGCACTGCTCCGTTTCCTGACATCCACAAGATTTTAATGAGAAAAAGACTGGACAACGCCGGGTGCAGTGAAAGATAAAAGGGGGCTCCGTGCTCATTGAATGAACATAATACCCGAAGCGCACTACATTTATCCATATTATCTTAAATGAATTCCAATTCTCTGGCTGAAGAAAAATGTAAACACCCCACACACACACACTATTGCCCTCCTGGTTCTACGATTAATTGATCCTCAGAGACTGATTTAATACGCTAATTCAGCTTGATTTTCCTTGTAGCAATTTACTATTCCATCTAAACGACTCGAATTTATATTTCTTTAAAAAAACGTTCATTCCATTTTTAAAAAGTCATTTCTGATGCAACATTCTCAGTTCAGTATTTTATTAAAAGGTTAAGGTATCCGACTGTGTTCGGAGACATTTTTTTGAAAAATAACTCATATATATTTTTTAATGTTATTTTTCAGCTGCATATGTTTTAAAACTATGAAAATATTGTAAAATTAGGCTTTCAAAATAATATTTTTTTTAAAAAAAAAACTGGGAAATTTGAAGAAAAATGATTAAAATATTTGCCGTATGCTACAGCCATAGACAAAATCATATTCTAAATACAGTCGGACCTCTATTTAACGAACCTCTATTTTGCGAACTTTTTCTTGGAACCAAGAAAAATTTGCGAATTTCTTCGTAAAATAACCTCCAAGTAGAGAACTGCATTCTCTATTGAACGAACTTTTTCTTGTGATCCAATATTTTTTTCCTCCCTATTTCTCAAAATATTTCTAAAGATTTCAAACTTATTATTTCTTTTAACACATTTTATGGTGGTCAATGACTCTGAAGCTGGAAAATGTCAAAGCGAAAGTGCTTAAGCATCAAAGAAAAAAGATTTAATTCTTCATGAGGTGGATAAAGGCATGGGAAAAAAAAAGGATATTGCTTTAAAATTTTTTTGGTATTCCTCCAAACAGCTTATCAACCATAATAAAAAAAATCGTGATAAGATACAAAATTATGATTCATCGAATTCTTGTTCAAAACGTTTAAAAGCATGTGTCTATGAAGATGTGGATGAGGCAGTTTTGAAGTGAACAGTGTGAAAAATAAAAAACAACACAGCAATGAATTGTGATGAAGACGAAGATGATGAAGATGGAAATGATCATGATGCAGAAATCAACAAGCTTTCGTATGATGAAATGCTAAAATTCATTAATTTTAATATAAAATTATTTTTTAATTAAAAATACAGTGTATTCCCGGACAATGTTTTGTTTTATTCTTGTTTTCCTTGCAGATTTCTTTTTTATGGGTAAAATATATGAAACAGAAATTAATTTACAAAATAAAGGTGTGATTAATTACTTTTTTTAATAATATTTAGTGTTCATGAATTTAAAATCTGTTTTGTGTAGTTTAAAGTATTTTAAAAGGTGAATCTCTATTTAACGAATTTTCCATATAACGAACTTTTTTTCGGGATTTAGCGACTTCGTTAAATAGAGGTCCGACTGTATACATAAATCCTTGTAGGAGTACATTTTTATGACAGTTATCTGTGTTATGCTCTAAAATCTTTCTTGTACTTCAAAATAGTTTTGAAATATAGCTGAACATAGTTACTGAACTGGTAATTTTTCATAAAAAATGCTTTTCGTTTATATTTAAGCACTTAAAAATAATACTTGATTTTAAAATTGACCTTAGTTTTTAGAGGAAAACAACAAGCATATTACAGAAAACAATCTCAGAAAAGTTCATATCAATACTTGAATAACTTTTTGAGAAATCATTGTTACGGTCGACAGTTTTCCTCAAAAATATCATTTCTCAGAAAACACGTTTAAAGTTTTCATGCAACATAAAGTAATGCTTACAGTTCGGTAATAAAACAGCTGTAACTCCATTTGTAATTCACGTATAGAGTAAAAAGCGAGACAGTTTTAGAAAGATTGTTAAACAGGCTGCAAAATTAAGTCATAAGTTTTTTGATAATTTCATCAAAAACGACGATTTTAAACCAGTCGGATACCTTAAAGAAAAACTTGTGTGTTTTAAATAAAGCATGTGAGCAGCTTTATTTTATGAAATAAATTTTACGTCTTACAGAATTTTAAATCTGTTGGGTGGGGGGGAGGGCGCCATTCTAAATACACAAAACGCAAAAACGCGCAAAGTTTGCGCTGTTTCGAAAATAGGTTTGAATTACAAGCTGGCGTGAAATAAACTCACCAGATTCGCATTTTCACCACTTCCTCTTTCGCGTAATATATCTATACTTTCACATTCTTATAATAGACTCGTGTTTAAGATATGCAGAAAATAAAAGCTTTTCCACGTATTCGACGTAATGCTATTGTTTCCGTCGGTTGAAGAAAGCTTTAATCTCAGCTTTAGTTTCATAAATTCGTGCAAGTCGCATATTCACTTAAGTTGCGAATGCAATGTCAACTTCATATTGTTTAAGATTTTTCTCATCGCGATTGAATGGTTGATTGTAATTTTTAAAGAATATAATGATCTTCTTGTGGACTATAGACTGTTCCAAAAATGTATAAACAATTTGAATAATAATCTACGTTTATAAAAAGCAAATACCATTTCTTCACTGACTCGCCATGAAATCTTCCAGGCCACGAGGTTTTGAAAAAATGGAATCGATTTTCAATAACACTAATTCCATTTTCTTGCAATTTTTTTGTTAAATTTTAATGAATTTTTCAAATTTTTTTAAACACTGTGGGTGTCGCTGCTTTTTACTTTCTCGCATACGAAAGTATACAAAGAGAAAGCATTGTAATCGTCAAAAAAATTCAAACTCCAAATTTTGACGAATCTGCACGTTTGAGACCTCCCCGAGTCCGAAAAACACAATTTTCGATGTATGCGCACTTTTTAATTTGTACATTCCTGAATATACCTTTTAAACTCTACTTTCGAAAAGTGTTTGAATTTCTTTTGTTGTTTGTCTTAACTTTTGTTTCATATTTAAGTGTTTTTAATGTTGCCAGAAAATTGCGCTGCAACATGACCATGCGAGGCCATGCACATCTTTGTCACTCGGTAAAATTTTTTGGAGCATAGTTTGGATGTGTTGCCACATTCTCCATATAGTCCTGATTTTGCTCCGTCATATTCGTCCGATTTCGTTCCTTGCAAAATTTCTGGAATGGTAAAATTTCAATAATGACGATGGGGCAAAGAAAGCCAGAAGATTTATGAACATTAAATTTGAATGCTGCCTGAAGGACGACAAAAGGTCATATTGAAAATTGGACAAAATGTCGTTGTTTAAACGTATTGCGTTCCAAGAAAAAATTGTCTCATTAACGCGTTCATTCTTATTCAGGCGTGGCGCTGCGATCAGTTTTAACATTTCGATTAGTGTGCACCATCGATGGTGCACGTTGTTTGAATGGGAAGTTTAGCATGCACCATCGATGGTACATGTTGCCTGAATGGGAAGTTTAGCATGCACCATCGATGGTACATGTTGCCTGAATGGGAAGTTTAGTGTGCACCATCGATGGTGCACGTTACCTGAATGGGAAGTTTAGCATGCAGAATCGATGGTACACGTAGCCTGAATGGGAAGTTTAACATGCACCATCGATGGTGCACGTTGTTTCAATGGGAAGTTTAGCATGCACCATCGATGGTACATGTTGCCTGAATGGGAAGTTTAGTGTGCACCATCGATGGTGCACGTTACCTGAATGGGAAGTTTAGCATGCAGAATCGATGGTGCACGTAGCCTGAATGGGAAGTTTAGCATGCACCATCGATGGTACATGTTGCCTGAATGGGAAGTTTAGTGTGCACCGTCGATGGTGCACGTTACCTGAATGGGAAGTTTAGCATGCAGAATCGATGGTACACGTAGCCTGAATGGGAAGTTTAGCATGCACCATCGATGGTGCACGTTGTTTGAATGGGAAGTTTAGCATGCACCATAGATGGTGCACGTTGTTTGAATGGGAAGTTTAGCATGCACCATCGATGGTGCACGTTGTTTGAATGGGAAGTTTAGCATGCAGAATCGATGGTACTCGTAGCCTGAATGGGAAGTTTAGCATGCACCATCCATGGTACACGTTGCCTGAATGGGAAGTTTAGCATGCACCATCGTGGCACGGAACGTGTTAAAAAAAGAAAGAAAAAAACGCAATTGCTTAGTTTCCAATCCAATAAATCGATCCAAATTTACCGAAGTTAACTTTGCCGAATCTCACGGATGTAGATAAAGTTTTCACTTTTTCAATATCTTTTTCTTATCAGTCACACAGCCGGGTGTTTGATCGCGAATGATCGTTTGCTAATGCCCTTGTACGGAAGATCTGTAAAGTGCCGTGCACCTCCGTACACCGGAAGACAGTAACAGTATCGATTTTGTCCAACCGTTTGGTAGATAATCGTTTCCACCAGTGCCTGCCGCTTATTTCTGAATCACTTGAACACATGTGAAGCAGTCTTCAGCAGTGGCGAATCCAG